>CM069137.1:97415616-97538116 GCA_035221665.1 Okamejei kenojei | reverse complement strand
TTTTCAAACCCCATTGTCATGGTGATCGTTACGTGATCAGGTCAGGGACGTGATGACGTGCGAGCTCTGCCAGGAAGAAGAAGACAGCCTGATGGTCTGATTTTTCCAAAATAGGGATGAGGGATGGAGCGATAGGCGTTTCTTGATAGCGGAGTAGCAGTGGTCAAGTGTGTTTGATCCTCTGGCACTGCAGGAAATGTGGTGATGGTGGTTTGGAAGTGTCTTCTTCAATCTAGTCTTGGTAGGTCCCTGGCAATGGTGGAGAAGATAAACACAAAATTCTGCAGTTACTCAGCGGGCCAGGCAGCATCTCTGGAGAGAAGGAATGGGTGACGTTTCGGGTCGAGATTCTTCCTCAGACTCAGGAAGAATCTCGGTGTGGGGAATGCTGTCTGGTGTTTGTTGACTACAGCACATAGGTCCTCCAGTGCTCGCTGTAAACTGCAGGCATGATGATGGCGGGAATTCTGTTGGGAGGTAGAAGCGATACACTTTTCTGCGGATGCTCCAGGTGAAGGGAGCAGGAGTTGGACAAGACCATCAGGCCCAAACACCATGAGGCAAACACCTTTCCCTTTGCCTATTTTCCATCACTGTAAGTATGTTATGTTCAATGCAGAACTTGGCTTCCATTAAGATTTATTGTGTGGTCTATTAACCATTAGCTGTCATAACAGAAAGAAAATGAACAGCTGCCATTAATAATGAACTTGTTAACAAAGATGAATGTTTCTCGGTGTGTTTTGAGCATAGCCATTGATCTCTGCTGATCAAGTGAAGAATACTTATGGGTAGTTAACCAGATAGATTAATTGCCCTGTTTCCAAACCATTGGAAAACCAGAGACGTGAATTCAAACCCACCATGATAGTAATAACATAAATCTGTAAATATAAAGAGAACGAGTCACAGTAATGGTAGCTGTGAAACCATGAGATTATTGTAAAACGGTTATCTGTTTCTTTGTGAAGTCCAGGGAAGAACAGGTGGCATGGTGGTGCAGGGGTAGCGATGCTGCCTTACAGAGCCAGACACCCTGATATGCCTGCTATTAAAATTGAGGTTGAAGGTGTCAAGAAGTTATTGCTCAACATCAATACCACAAAAGCAATTGGACCAGATCAGATGCAGAATCAAGTCCTCAAGCAGCCGAAGAACTGGCTCCAGTTTTACAATTCATTTTTCAACAATCGCTTGACTCGGGCGATGTACCGCTGGATTGGAGGAAGGCCAACATCACTCCTCTCTTTAAGACAGGTTCAACCACCAACCCAGCGAATTATCGTCCTGTTTCACTAACAAGTACTTGCTGTAAATTGCTGGAGCATATAACCATATAACACCATATAACAATTACAGCACGGAAACAGGCCCTCTCGGCCCTTCCAGTCCGTGCCGACCATTTGTTTTCCCCTAGTCCCATCTACCTGCACTCAGACCATACCCCTCCATTCCCTTCACGTCCATATACCTATCCACTTTACTCTTAAATGTTAAAATCGATCCTGCCTCCACCACTTTGCTGGAAGCTGATTCCACACAGCCACCACCCTCTGAGTAAAGAAGTTCCCCCTCACGTTACCCCGAAACCTCTGTCCCTTAATTCTCATGTCATGCCCTCTTGTTTGAAACTTCCCTACCCTCAATGGGAAAAAACGTATCCACGTCAACTCTGTCTATCCCTTTCATCATTTTAAAGACCTCAATCAAGTCCCCCCTTAACCTTCTGCGCTCCAAAGAATAAAGACCTAACTTGTTCAACCTTTCTCTGTAACATAGTTGCTGGAACCCTGGCAACATTCTAGTAAACCTCCTCTGTACTCTCTCTATTTTGTTGACATCCTTCCTATAACTAGGCGACCAAAATTGTACACCATACTCCAGAATTGGTCTTACCAATGCCTTGTACAATTTTAACATTACTTCCCTACTCCTATATTCAATGCTCGTAATCTGATGCGTCACGTGAGCAAACATAATATTCTTGCTGACCACCAACATGCATTTAGGAGGCATAGATCATGCGAGTCTCAGCTTATCCTGACAACAAATGACCTGGCCAAGCACCTTGACAGTAACGTCATCATGGATTTAGTTGTACTGGACTTTTCTAAAGCATTTGATGTCACCCCACACCAGAGACTGCTTCGGAAGCTTGACTTCTACGGTATTCGTTCCAACACGAAACGATGGATATCCAGTTTTCTGATAAAACGTCTTCAGCGCATGTGTGTGAACGGAAAGAGCTCCAATTGGCACCCAGTGTTGAGTGGGACACCCCAGGGCACAGTACTTGGCCCACACCTATTTTTGCTTTACATCAATGACATCCATGAAAAAGTCGCAAGTACGACCAGACTATTCGCTGATGATTGTTTGCTGTACCGTCCAATTAAGTCAGCTGATGATGAAGATGCTCTCCTAAAAGATCTCGATACTATGGTCGAGTGGTCACAACAATGGGGCATGCAGTTTAACCCTTCCAAATGTGAAACCATGCGTGTCACCAGAAAGAGGAATCCAAGCGACAAATCTTACAACATACTTGGTGTCACCCTTGAAGAATCCAAACAAACCAAGTATCTTAACATCAAATTGCAGAATGATCTACGTTGGAACGGTCAGACTCATCATGCAACAGTGAAAGCAACAGTTGTCCTAAACTTCCTGAGGCGCAACTTCCATCATAGTTCAGCTTCTGTCAAGGAGAAGCTGTACTTCACCCTCGTTAGACCTCATCTGGACTACGCAGTTGCAGCTTGGGACCCATACACAGATAAAAACATTTCATCCATCGAACTTGTCCAAAGACAGGCCGCTCGATTTGTTACTAACACCTACGAGAGAGAAGCGAGTGTCACCAAACTTCTGAATTCTCTGGGGTGGAACCCTCTCCAAGACAGATGTGAAGCTCACCATTTGACCTGTTTTTACAAAATGTTAAATGGTCAGCTAGGCATAGATCACAAGACCTACAACAACCCCAAACCAATTAGGAGCAGACGAGGGCATTCGATCCAATTTGTGGTCCCAGCCACAAAGACAGATGTGTACAGCAATTTGTTCTTCCCACACACTATTAAAGCATGGAATAATCTCCACCAAACCACGGTTGCCCAGCCAGAGGCAACTACATTTGAAGTGGCACTTTCTTCCCAATAACCCTTTCTGGCTAAATCCCTCCCTTCACCACCTCCAGTTTAAATTCCAGTTGGAATATTTTGGAGGAGCAAGTAACCAAGAACCAAGAACCAAGAACCCTGGTGTTGTAGGGATTTCATGTAAAAATGAAATTCATTCATCACAAAAGTTCTTAAGGGATTGGACAGATTAGATGCAGGAAAAATGTTCCTGATGTTGGGAGAGTCCGGAACCAGGCGTCACAGTTTAAGAATAAGGGGTAGACCATTTAGGACTGAGATGAGGAAAAACCTTTTCACCCAGAGAGCTGTGAATCTGTGGAAATTCTCTGTCTCAGAATACAGTGGAGGCCAATTCACTGGATGTATTCAAGATAAAGTGAGATTTAGCTCTTAGGGCTAAGGGATTCGAGGAATACAGGGAGAAAGCAGGAACGGGGTTCTGATTTTGGATGATCACCCATGATC
Source organism: Okamejei kenojei (assembly GCA_035221665.1). Lineage (NCBI taxonomy): Eukaryota > Metazoa > Chordata > Chondrichthyes > Rajiformes > Rajidae > Okamejei > Okamejei kenojei. The sequence goes on along the minus strand of CM069137.1, from coordinate 97,534,508 downwards.
ATATTGAATTGCGGTGGTGGCTCGAAGGGCCTGTTTCCACGCTGTATCACTCTATAACTCTTAGTGTCTACCAATCCATTTGATTAATTAATCTTATGTTTTGAACAGCATCATTCCATTGTAGTCAATTAGCCCAGTTTAGCACCTGTATTAATTATTCATCACCATCTGATAATCTAATGACCACAGGAAAAATACAGGGAACATAGATTTACAAGAAGGCATATCCAGTGCTAAACAGCAGTCATGAATGCAGTTTTAAAATTCATTGGCCCTGATATGCAACAGTGACACTGTTTAATTTAACACAGCGAAGATTAAATTTAATTTCTTTCCCTGGAACAGAGTCAAGAGTCAATAGTGTTTGTTTGTCATATATGAAGCAGAACAAACAGCGTCTCACTTGCTGCAGTTTTACAACACAATAGAAGCAGCAACAATAATAAATGTACAATATTTTATTAATTATTCTAACTAAACTAGACAATGATAGTGCAAAAACAAAGTACATTGAGCAAGCAAGGCAGTGCAAGGTACGGAATCAAGGGATATGGGGAGAAAGTAGGAACGGGGTACTGATATTGGATGATCAACCATGATCATATTGAATGGCGGTGCTGGCTCGAAGGGCCGAATGGCCTACTCCTGCACCTATTTCCTATGTTTCTATGTTTCAACATTCTGTGGGAGACAGAGGAACAGATATGTCCAAGTTCAAGTTCACATTTATTGTCACATGCACCAATTGGTACAGTGAGATTTGAGTTACCATACAGCCATACCAATAAAAAGAACACAATACACAATAGAATTTAATATCAACATCCACCACAGTTGAATCAACATTCCTCACTGTGATGGAAGGCAATAAAGTTCAGTCATCTTCCTCTTTGTTCACCCATGGTCGGGCCTTGAACCCTCCGCAGTCGCCGCTACAGGCATCCCGATGTACAGGCATATGAGGCAGATTGTGTAAGGATGTAAAAGCAAGAGTAGTTGTCATGGGTGACTTTAATTTTTCAAATACTCACTGGGATTCTCTTCATGCCAGAGGCTAGGATGAGGCAGAAGTTGTTAGGTACACCCAGGACGTTTCCTGACGGAGTAATTTGATAATCCAACAAGTCAAAGTCAAAGTCAAAAGAGTTTATTGTCATGTGTCCCTGACAGGACAATGAAATTCTTTCTTTGCATAGCACAACAGAACACAGTAGGCATTGACTACAGTTATATATGTAAATACACACATTAATTAATAAATTAATAAAGTGCAAATAACAGATGGAGGGGTATTAATGTTCAGAGTTTTGTCCAAGCCAGGTTTAATAGCCTGATGGCTGTGGGGAAGTAGCTATTCCTGAACCGGGTTGTTGCAGTTCTCAGGCTCCTGTACCTTCTACCTGAAGGTAGGAGGGAGATGAGTGTGTGGCCAGGGTGGTGTGGGTCCTTGATGATGCTGCCAGCCTTTTTGAGGCAGCGACTGTGGTAGATCCCCTCGATGGAAGGAAGGTCAGAGCCGATGATGGACTGGGCAGTGTTTACTACTTTTTGTAGTCTTTTCCTCTCCAGGGCACTCAAGTTGCCGAACCAAGCCACGATGCAACCAGTCAGCAAGCTCTCTACTGTGCACCTGTAGAAGTTAGAGAGAGTCCTCCTTGACAGACCGACTCTCCATAATCTTCTCAGGAAGTAGAAGCGCTGATGAGCTTTCTTAACTTTGACTTGAGATCAAACACGAAATGAGCTTGGCCAGGAGATCAGAGTTTCAGTGGGAAAACATTTTGGGAACAATGATGATAAAACTGTAAGTTTTCAGATGGTTGTAAGGATAAGACTTGACCTTGAGAGAAAGTGTTAAATTGGGAAATGGCAAATTACAACTGTATTCGGCACAAGTGCCATTAGTGACACCACCCTCTCCCCAGCAGAGCAGGGGAAGAGTGTACGGGTCTGGCAAGAGTTGGCCATTTTCCATACCTAAGGAACTCAGCTGATACAGACTTTGACAGATCGAGAGCTGCAGTGGACATGTCACCCTCGTATAAATTCCATCTGCACTTGTGCCCATGATGCCAAGGGGCAGTAATTCCAAACTAATTCTAAAGAGCAAGCACCAAATACCAGGAATGCTGGAGACCAGGTTGTCCTTCTATTCCTGAACTATTACAACTGCATAATGAAATAATCCATGATCACTCCTCAAAGCAGCATTGTTGCATGTCGAAGACAGGATCTTTGAGGAATATGAAAGAAACAGGAGAGAACCTAAACAGGGAATCAGGAGCTCAAGCAATGTCCTTGGAGAATACGATTTATTTTTAAATCCAAGGCATTTGTTCAGACATTATAAACAAGGCATTTTCATTGAAGCTGTCAAATTTTAGTTCCACCATTTTAAGAAAGGAGTTAAAAGGAAATTCCAAATATTTCTGCACAAAGTAATTGTTTTACTCCAGAGATTTCTCCAGAAATCCCTCAGCTCTTCCATCTCTCCAATGTGGATTATTTGTCACATTAATGAAGCACTTCAGTTATTATTTGTGAGAGTTGTGAATTTGTGGAATTCCCTGCCACAGAGGGCCGTGGAGGCTATGTCACTGGATGGATTTAAGACAGGGTTAGATAGAGCTCTAGGGGCTAGTGGAATCAAGGGATATGGGGAGAAGGCAGGCACGGGTTATTGATTGGGGACGATCAGCCATGATCACAATGAATGGCGGTGCTGGCTCGAAGGGCCGAATGGCCTCCTCCTGCACCTATTTTCAATTTTCTATGTCTATGTTTCTATATTTAACAATGAATAACATTTACGAGAATGCTCCAGTTGCTACAAGATACGACTTTTGCATATTTCGTACCATGGGTGTTGAGAAAGATGAATGTTCAATTCCTTCCCTCTGGATTGGTGTCTGTTAGGTCAAAGTGCTGCAATCCTGAAGTGCATGAGCAAGGACCAAATACCAGGAGTGCTGGAGACATGGTTGTCTTTTTCCAAAATTATTACAACTGTATAATGGAATAATCCATGATCAATCTCCTCAAAGCAACACTGCTGCATGTCTAAGACAAGTTGGGTTCATCCAGAGCCAAGGCATAATTATATTCACCAACGCACTTTATTTCTTTCAGGTTGGCTTCACGAGTTGGCAAAGCGTTTGGGAACTCCGTATGTATCCGTTTCAACACTGAGTGCCTCCACCACCCTGAACTCCACTCTTCAGAGCACCTCCATTAACACCAGCTCTGGAGGTAATAGTTCCAGTCTGGAGCTGCTGGGAGGTCCCTCAATCCGAAGCTCCTACATCACATCACTCTACTTTGCACTCAGCAGCCTCACCAGTGTGGGCTTTGGGAATGTGTCAGCTAACACAGATGCTGAGAAAATCTTTTCCATTTGCACCATGCTCATAGGAGGTAGGTTTGCATTCTATCACACTACAGACATTACATCCGTTCTTCTTTCAGTCCAAGGTGCCCACAGAAAATTCCAAACACTTTGGGTTTTCAATTGCAAATGCTAACTTAACATTAGTAATTATCAAAATTTGCCCCAATTTCGACATTTAGGATTCATGTTGATAAATGAGCTTAATGTTTTGATATATTTTAGAAACGTGGCAATTTGGCAAACCAGACAAGCTAAAACCAGAGCTTAAGTTTCAGATCAATAACCTTCCTAGAGAAACAGAAAATATTTGAGATGAACAGCAGTGAGTGATATGTTTGATGAAGTTCCAGTAGTAATAAATGGCTTCCTAGTACCTTTACTCTTCACAATTGCATTATGAGTATATAATGGAATGAGTGCAATGATGTAAATACTTGAGACCCCCGTTATTAGGGACATATGTACACCGGATTTTGGTTATAATGTACATAGCGACCCACAGTAACCAGATATTATCAGAAAATATTGCAAGGGCGATTACAGGTACTGTCTGTGTGGAGTTTGTATGTTCTCCCTGTGACCGCGTACGTTTTCTCAGAAATCTTCCGTTTCCTCCCACACTCCAAAGACGTACAGGCTTGTGGGTTATTTGGCTTGGTATAAATGTAAATCAGCCCTAGTGTGTGTGTAGGGTAGTGCTAATGTGCAGGGATCGCTGGTCAGTGTGGACTCAGTGGGCCGAAGGGCCTGTTTCTGCGTTGTACCTCTAAGCTAAACTATTATGCAGGGAAAGCTGCATCTATGAGCAAAGGCAGTGTCTATGGATAAATCATCATCTTCATCATCATCGTTGAAAACATCAACGGGCACAGTGCCTAATGGGCCTGTCCCACTTAGGTGACTCTTTAGGCGACTGCAGGAGACTATGCAGTCGCCACATGGTGGCCATATGTTCGCGGGTAGTTGCCGGGTAGTCGCTTTCACGGTCGTGAGGAGTTCCGCATTCTGGGAACAAGTCGCGGCCTCATTATGGCCACCGCAAATTTTTCAACATGTTGAAAAATTAACGGCGACTAGAATGAAGCCGCCATGGAGAGTAGCGAGAATTCTCGAGCCATGGGTGGGTCGCCAGGAGGTCTTAGTGGGTTGCCAGGAGGTCGAAGGTTCTCGTAGGTTGTAGCCGGTGCTGACCGGTGAATTTCATTGGCTCATTGGGGAAAAAAAAACGTAAGTTTTCAGAACCAAGGATAACCGACCGGTACTGTTAATGTCTGCTGAACTTCACAACTGTGTATCTCTGGCTTCTTAAAAGTTGACTCCACTCCTTCTCCCTCCTTCTCTCCCCTTCTCCCCCCTGTACCCCCCCCCCCCCCCCCCCCCCCTCCATCTGCCCTCCCTCTCTCCCCCTCTTCCCCTCTTTTAAGGGCTTACTGTGCTTTAGCCATCTTAATTACAGCGCCAACCTTCCTCTCCATCGCGGTGTGTGTCTGTATCACCTTGGCTTTGCACTGTGTGAACTTCAGACAGCGCTCCCCCTGCTTGCCCTGTCCCCAACCTGCAATGTGTTTGTGTGTGTGTGTTCCACTCTGACAGTCGCCGTTCCAGTTTCCGGTTTTTCAGGCGACTGCCGGCAACTTGACAGGCCCATTACAATGCTATGTACGACAGTGATCGCAACTGCTACTGAAGTGTAGATGGCTGCTGGCTCACTAGGAGTTCATCCGCCCTTTGACAGGTCTTGTTTTTGGTCCTGCTGGGGGTCCACAGCCCCCTCCTCACCTGACAGGTAGCATGGGATTACATGGTACCCGTGGCGGGGGGAACTCCCACTGACCTGACCTGGATAAAGACACAATTTTAATGATGCAGGTAGTAATCTTTTATTTTCTAAGTTGCAAAGAAGATGAAGGTTGGAGCGAGCAAAAGGAATGCCTGTGATGGGATAGATGATAAAAGGAATGCCTGTGATTGGGGAAGTCCAGGACAAGGGGTCACAGTTTAAGGATAAGGGGGAAGTCTTTTAGGACCGAGATGAGAAAATCGTTTTTCACACAGAGAGTGGTGAATCTGTGGAATTCTCTGCCACAGAAGGTAGTTGAGGCCAGTTCGTTGGCCATATTCAAGAGGGAGTTGGATGTGGCCCTTGTGGCTGAAGGGATCAGGGGGTATGGAGAGAAGGCAGGTACAGGATACTGAGTTGGATGTTCAGCCATGATCATATTGAATGGTGGTGCAGGATTGAAGGGCCGAATGGCCTGCTCCTGCACCTAATTTCTATGTTTCTATGTTTCTATAAAATGAACGACTAAGTGACACAAATTTTGGTGGTTCCAGATGAGAGATGGCGGTGAAAGTTTGCTAGTTGCAGTTAATCTGTGTGGAGCAGATGTAAGTAGAACCATACACACAAGAACAGGAGCATTAAGATTAAGAACAGGAGCATTTAAGATATTGAAAATCCAAGTAACACAGAGAATGCTTGAAATACTCAGTCAAGCAAAATCTACGGAGCAAGAAAACCAGAGTTCACATTGCAGATTGATAACAAGTTGGAAAAGATGGGCATCTGAAATTGTGGAACCCAGCATCACATTGCGAAGGCTCTATCTTATCTCGTCAAAAGATAACATTGTGTTCCTTGAATCCATATTTGGCTTTCTTGGAGAGGTCAGAGTGGCAGCAGAATAGAGACTTAAAGTTACTGACTGGAAGCTCAGGATCATCTATGTAGATTATATTGGGGTGTTCTCAAAACAGTCCGCCAATCTGTTTTGCTTACTCCAGTGATGAGGAGACCATTTCATGAACACTGAAGATAGTGCATTAAATTGAAAGTAGTATAAATTGAAAGCAACTTCTTGTGGAAAAGATATGTGGACCTCTGGATGGTGAGCAGCTAAATGATAAACGGGCAGCTCTGTATCTTCCGCAGGGAAGGTGTCATGAAACAGGGCCGTGGGTCTTAGTGAAGATGAAGTAGTGAACCAAAAAGTTGCAGAGCAAAAAATATCATTCAATTGCAAAATGGCAAAACAGAATGTACCTCGTGACGGGAGGATGTTGAGCAAGGTGGATATTATGGAGGATAATTGGTGAAATATGGGGACTGGTGCGCTGGACATTATGGGGAAGAGATGTCCTATCATTGTGCTGGGTGGGTGACACATGGGATTGGGGTCTCGGGCAATTAAAGAGGAAGGGAAATCATGTTTGAGGAAAAAGAGATGGCATCTTGTATGTAGTGGTGTTACTCCACTCTTGATTTGGAGGAAGTGAGTGAAGTTAAAAGTGAAGTTGTTGCGCATGAGAACATTCAGCCACGGTGCCTCCTGCTCTTGAGTTTTTCACCTTTTATGCCATTGAGCTCCGTGCTCCCAGATTCCCATGATCAATTTCTAATTTTTTTCATTCACTTTCTTCATCTCAACAATAGGTTAGTGACCAGTATTCATTGCAAGTCTACAGGGTGGCAAGGTGGTGCAGCAGTAGAGTTGCTGCCTTACAGCACTTGCAGCGCCAGAGACCCGAGTTTCATCCCGACTACAGGTGCTGTCTGTACGGAGTTTGTACGTTCTCCCCGTGATCGAGTGGGTTTTCTCCGAGATCTTTGATGTCCTTCTGCACTCCAAAGATGTACAGATTTGTCGGTTAATTGGCTTGGTATAAATGTAAATTGTCCCTAGTGTGTGTAGGATGGTGTTAATGTTAATGTGCAGGGATCGCTGGTCGGTGCGGACTCAGTGGCCGAAGGATCTGTTTCCGCACTGTATCTCTAAACTAAACTAAACAAAATCTACACAGCTAGTTTGACTTCTTCACCCCCTCTCCCATCCAGGTTCCATAGCATTCCATTCCATTCAGCCAACTCATCCACTTCCATTGTATCTGTTTCAGTGGTGACTCCTATATCGGTGATTCTGAGCTATCTTTTTTCCTTCACTGTGGTTTATCCTTCTGCAGAGTGTAAAGGGTGGTCCAACATACCTGTTTCACCTTCTTCACATACCTTGCCCATCTCATGCTCCATGCCCCAGAAAAAGGAAGTGGGCCCCTTTTGTCCTCTTTAAAACATTCAATTGTTAAGCCTTCATAATTTCTGCTGCCTCTAACTCCCAGACATATCATTCCCTCACCTTTACTTTCAGCATTTCAAAATGGCTGCTCACGCCATCTCTCTCGAACTCACTCTCACATCTCCACCAACACACATCCATTCTGCTTCTCACTGCACCTTCCTATGCAATATCAGGAGTGGTCACATATTGTACCTCTTCCCTTTCTACCATGCATAGACCCTTCTGTCAGGGGAAGTAGGCATTCCACGTGGAAGTGAGGACGTCACTGCCGGGGGGGGGGGGGGGGGGGGGAGACAAAGGAGGACCTGTTGTGGTGGGACCTCCATGAGTGAGGAAGAGGGGGAAGTGAGGAGAACAAAAAGGGACCTAGCACAGATACTTTGTATCTTTGTCAGCGCCCTTTATGTAGCGACTATTTGCACACCTTGAGTACGCAAGCAGAGAATTTCACCGTCACCTGTCATAGGTTACAATAAAGTATTCATTCGTTCATTATCACATTCCCCACCTTTTCAGTGGCGTGGACAGTGTTGTCATCAAATTAGATGGATCTGAAAATTTGATGGAATGAAATCCTTAGAGATGAAGCACTTGATGTTTACAATGTTGTCTCCTCTCAGCTGAAGAAGCCAAATGCAGCTTGGCTAACTGCTCTGCACAACACCTCTGCCCAGTTCACAAGTGTGGTCCTCAGCTAACACTTTAACCCTCCATCCCATTCCCTTTGACATCTCTGTCTTTTGCCTCTTACACTATTCCAGTAGAGGCCAATATAATCTCTGGAGCAGCATCTTATCTTTTGATTAGCGCATTACAGCCTGCAGGATTTTAAATAACATGCTTTCTTAACATGAACTCTGTTTGTCTGTTTCCACAAACATTGCCTAACCGAGTATTTCCAGCAGTGTTTTATTTCAGATTTCAAGCATCTGCAATATTTTATATTAAATGGTTCACAGTTCTGCTTTTCTGTGCTCATTCATATCCTTCTGTTTACATCTCCTCCAGATAGATTAGCAGTGAAGAGGCCTTCACAATGTTCTCTCAGCCAGCACCACACCACTTATCTCATATGATAGACACAAATTGCTGGAGTAACTCAGCGGACAGGCAGCATCTCTGGATAGAACCTCTGGATCTCTGCCTGTCCCGCTGAGTTGCTCCAGCATTTTGCGTCTATCTTTGGTGTAAACCAGAATTTGCAGTTCCTTCCTACACATATCTCAGTTCCTTTTTACACTTATCTCATTGGTCGGAGGGGGCACTGCGAGTCAGCTGCCCTGCCAGCAGCATGTTCGTTATTTTGACTTTTTGGGGTGTCTCTTGGTGTGTCTCGTGTGGGGGGGGGGGGGGGGAAGAGGGAAACCGCTTTCGGTCGCCTCCTCGATGGAGAGGCAGCTTTTTCCATGTCGCCTACCTCGCGGCCTAACACCATGGATTGGCGCGGCTTTTCCCAAAATCGGGCCCGGAGTTTCAGCAGCGGGCGCAGCGTGGACTTTTCCATCGTGGAGCAGATGAACCCTTGCTGGGGGTCGCCGGAGAGGAGTGCTCCGATCGTTGGCCCGGTGACTTTGGATTCATGGGGCTGTGGTCTGCTGAGCTTCTAACCACGGGCATGGTGTGGACTTACCATCGGAGCCAGGGATCCCTTGCCGGGGATCGCCAAAGAAGATCTCCAACTGCCGGCCTGCGGCCTATAACATCCTGAGGCCGCGGTCTCCGGTAGGAAAGTGCCGATTCGGGCACAAACACTCCAAGTGTTTGACTGTCCCGACGTCGGCGTTTCGATCATCCCGACGAGAGGGCCTGTACATCGGGCCGTCCGTAGCGGCGACTACAGAGGGTTCATGGCCCCGACCACGGGTGAACAAAGGAGGAGGACTGGCTGAACGTTGTTGCCTTCCACCACAGTGGTGGATGTTTGTGTTGGATTCTATTGTGTATTATGTATTCCTTTTGTGTGTATCGCTGCTGGCAAATTCATTTCACTGCACCTTCGGGTGCATGTGACGAATAAAATTGACTTTGACATTGACTTTGACTTTGATCACTCCTGGCTTTCCACACATCCTTGACACTTTTGTTTTCCCCAACCTTCCCCTTCCCCTGTAATGTTTAATGTTTAATTTTTAAACATGTTGACAACAAAAGCCATTGATACTTTCTTTCTTCAGGGATGCAGCCTGTGTAATTTCACCATATCCTGTTTTAATGCAATGATATTCCAAAAGAGCAAATAAATATTGGTATTGCATGAGATTTAAGATCAAAATTACAGTTCAGTTGTGTCTGGAAACGTTTAATCTTACATTGGCTTAATTCAGATTGGATCAACATTAGCATTTAAAGTATTCGTCTGAATTCTTCAAAGAAAGCCACCCTGTAATCAGACATGTTGTAACTGTGCTGGGCCAGAATTTAATAGCCTTAGATTCCGGGCAGGTTGGAATCACTTCCGGTCAAGCATTGACTTTGGCCTCTTCTGAATATCGTTCAGAATTAATGCCTTGCTATGACAGTTTACGTATACTCATCTGGCCTGAAATAATCTTTGTCATGATTTTAGCAAAACTTTAAATTACTTTAAACAGATTGGCAGGATGCAAGATTGCCAGTATAAGTGCATAGATATAGAGAATAGGGGTATTGTGTGCAGAATAACTTTGCAGTGTAATCCTAGCGCTAGTTGCTTGTAAGGTAGAACAGATGCATTTTTACAGTGCTCAAGCTACTGTATATTTTTCATTGTGAGACAATTAACGATAAAGCTTGACACAAAAAGCTGGAGTAACTCAGTGGGACAAGCAGCATTTCTGGATACATACATAGATACATAGACAATAGGTGCAGGAGTAGGCCATTCGGCCCATTGAGCCAGCATCGCCATTCAATGTGATCATGGCTGATCATCCACAATCGGTACTCCGTTCCTGCATTCTCCCTATGTCCCTTGATTCCGCTAACCCAAAGAGCTCTATCTAACTCTCTTTTGAATGCATCCAGTGAATCAGCTTCCACAGCCTTCTGAGGCAGAGAATTCCACAAATTCACAACTCTCTGTGTGAAAATGTTTTTCCACATTTCAGTTCTGAATGGCCTATCCCTTATTCTTAAACTGTGGTCCCTGTTTTGGGGGAACATGTTTCCTGCATCTAGCGTGTCCAATCCCTTAATAATTTTATATGTTTCTATAAGAATCCCTCTCATCCTTATAAATTCTAGTGAATACAAACTGTCACTCCATTCTTTCATTATATAACAGTCCAGCCATCCCGGGAATAAACCTCGTGAACCTACTACGTTGCACTCCGTCAATAGCAAGAATGTCCTTCCTCAAATTAGGGGACCAAAACTGCACACAATACTCCAGGTTGTCTTAACAGGGCCCTGCACAACTGCAGAAGGACCTCTTTGCTCCTATACTCAACTCCTCTTGTTATGAAGTTTCTTCACTGCCTGTTGTACCTGCATGTTTAATTTCAGTGATTGATGTACAAGGACACCCAGGTCTCGTTGTACTTCCCTCTTCCTAACCCGACACCATTGAGAGAATAATCTGCCTTCCTGTTCTTGCCACCAAAGTGGATAACCTCACATTAATTCACATTACACTGCATCTGCCATGCAACTGCCCCCTCACCCAACTTGTCCAAGTCACCCTGCATCCTCAAAACATCCTCTTCACAGTTCACACTGTCACCCAGCTTTGTGTCATCTGCACATTTGCTAATTAAATTCCTTCATCTAAATCATTAATGTATATTGTACATAGCTGCGGAGAGACGTCCCTGGTCGAGACCCTTCTTCAGATTGATGAAGCTTGGATGATATTGATTACTTTTCATCCATGATTCATATCTCTAATCTATTAGGAATAATAGTGTTTGCCTCACACAAATTATCCAGAGAAACCAACATAAATTGTTTAACTTTCACTTGATGTGATTTAGTTTCTTATTCTGCGCTGTATGTGAACACTGCTCACTCCAGTCATGATGGTTTGATCTCAGGTGCACTCTTGATCTGATGTCTTCATTCTTCCAAACAAGAAAGGACCTTCCTCATTGCCCTTCACTTATCAGGACACGGTATCTGAATAAAAACATATATGAAATATGAAATGATATGATATGAATATGAAAATATAGCAGTCATAGATGACAAACATGTCCCAGCTACACTAGTCCCACCTGCCTGTGCTTGGTCCATATCCCTCCAAACCTGTCCTGTCCCAGTATCTGTCCAACTGTTTCTTAAATGATGGGATAGTCCCATCCACAACTACCTCCTCCAGCAGCTTGTTGCATACACCCACCACCCATTGTGTGAAAACGTTACCCCTCAGATTCCTATTAAATCTTTTCCCCTTCACCTTGAACCTATGTCCTCTATTCCGTGATTCCCCTGCTCTGGGTAAAAGACTCTGTGCAGCTACCCTATAAGTGATCTTATAGAGGTGTACATAATTATGAGAGGAATAGATTCCACTCATGATTATGTACACCTCTAGAAGATCACCCCTCATCCTCCTGCTCTCCATGGAATAGATACCCAATCTACTCAATCTCTCCATATAGCTCACACCCTCTAGTCCTGGAAATATCTTCGTAAATCTTTTCTGAACCCATTCAAGCTTGATAATATATTTCATATAACATGGTGCCCAGAACTGAACACAATATTCTTAATGCGGTCTCACCAGCATCTTATACAACTGCAACGTGACCTCCCATCTTCTATACTCAATACTCTGACTGATGAAGGCCAAAGTGCCAAAAGCCTTTTTGACCACCTTATCTACCTGCAACTCGACCTTCAAGGAACCATGCACCTGTACTCCTAGATCCCTCTGCTCTACAACACTACCCAGAGGCCGACCATTTACTGTGTAGGTCCTGCCCTTGTTCGATGTCCCAAAATGCAATGCCTCACACTTCTCTGTATTAAATTCCAACAACAATTCCTCCGCCCATCTGGCCAATTGATCCAGATCCTGCTGCAATCTTTCACAACCATCTTCACTATCTGCAAAACCACTAACTTTTGTATCATCAACAAACTTGCTAATCTTGCCCTGAATGTTCTCATCCAAATCATTGATGTAGATGACAAACAGTAACGGACCCAACACCAAACCCTGGTCACAGGCCTCCAGTCTGAGAAGCAACCTTCCACCATCACCCTCTGCTTCCTTCCATGGAGCCAATTTGCTATCCATTCAGCTATCTCTCCCTGGATCTCATGCGATCTAACCAGAGCAACCTACCATGCGGAACCTTGTCAAATGCATCACTGAAGTCCATGTACACAACATCTATAGCTCTGCCCTCGTTAACCTTTTTGGTCACATCTTCAAAAAAATCAATCTGATTTGTGAGACACGACCTCCCACGTACAAAACCACGTTGACTATCCCTAATCAGCTCTTGCCCATCAAAATGCCTGAATATCCTATCCCTCAAAATACTGTCCAGTAACTAACCAACGACAGATGTTAAGCTCACCGGCCTATAGTTCCCAGCATTTTCCCTGCAGCCCTTCTTGAAAAGAGGCACAACATTTGCCACCGTCCAGTCTTCCGGCACCTCTCCTGTATTTAAGGACGACTCGTAAATTTCAACCAGGGCTCCCGTAATTTCCTCTCTAGTTTCCCCACAATATCCTCGGATATATCTGATCAGGGCCCGGAGATTTGTCTACCTTCAAACACGACAGTGCCTTCAGTACTTCTTCAACGGTAAAACTGACTGCTCTCAAGATACTTCCATTGACTGGCCTAAGTTCCTCCGTCCTACTGTCTTTCTCCTCAGAAAATACAGAACCTCATTGAGGACCTTGCCCATCTCCTGAGGCTCCACACAGAGGTGACCACTTTGATTCCTCAGAGGGCCCACCCTCTCTCTAGTTACCCTTTTCCCCCTTATGTATTTATAAAATCTTTTGGGATTTTGGGTCCTGGTCCTATTTTGCCCTTCTGATCTCCTTTTTCAGTTTACTCCTTAGTTCCCGAAACTCACCCAGGGATGCACTTGATCACAGCTGCCAATACCTGTCCCATGTATCCTTCTTGCCTCAATTTCCCTCTGAGTCTGGAGAATTTCCCTCTTGACCCAAAAAGTCACCCATTCCTTCTCCTCAGAGATGCTGCCTGACTCGCTGAGTTACTCCAGCATTTTGTGCCTCCCCTCAAATTCCCTCATCAGTCAAGCTTCCTTACATTTGCCTGCTTTGCCCTTCAATCTAGCAGGGCCATATATATCCTGAGCTTTCTTCAGCACACTTTTAAAAATGTCCCACTTGGCCAATGTTCCTCTTCCTACCCATGTGGTTTGTGCCCCTCACTCTTGAGGATGCCGTGCAGCCGCTCCGAGACATCTTGGACCTTGGCACCAGGGAGGCAACACACCATCCTGGAGTCTCACCTGATGCCGCAGAATCTCCGGTACACACAGAATGCTGAAGTAACTCAGCGGGTGAGGTAGCATCTCTGGAGAGAAGGAATGGGCGACGTTGTGGATCAAGATCCTTCTTCAGACTGATGGTCTGTATAACTATCTAAACTAACTATTTTGCAGGTTGATTTGCAGAATTAGTGTTCCAGTAACTGGAAAACCTTTAATGAGATTATTAGTTATTTAGGCTATTAAGCGGTTCAAAGAATGAAAAAGTCTCTTTTCATCTATATCATAGCATCATATACTTGAATTATTGAAGACTTTACATATTTCATTTTATCTGCAGTCATCCATTAGGTTTGTTATTTGTACTAAATGAGAAACTTTACAGAGTAAAATTGTGACATTCCCAGAACAGTCTCTTTCTTATGATGAGGTTTAAAAAAAATCATTTCTTTGTTCAACATTTATTTAATTCAGTTTACTCGTTGGAAGAAATTCTACTCTTGTCTCCAAAGAGACAGTTTTCTTTGTGTCCTTAGAATTAGCTGTGATACATTATTCATGATATGGTACCTAAGGGTCTCGACCTGAAACGTCGCCCATTCCTTCTCTCCAGAGATGCTGCCTCACCTGCATTAGGGTTACTCCAGCATTTTGTGTATACCTTCGATTTTAACCAGCATCTGCAGTTCATGCTTACACGCCGCAAAGCTCTCCTGTCCACACCTCTGATGATGGATTCTCCCATCTCCCAACTAAACTAGACTCTGCCTGACATCACGCTTCCCCATTGAGCCTCGGCAGCAGGGTTGGAATCACAGCCCTAGCTACCCCTCAATCTTGCCGTGTCATCCGCTTCCAAGAGGGTGTATATGTTTTCAGTAGGTACAGCCACCGGGGTCTCCTGCACTCCATGTTTACTCCTCTTTCTCACAGTCACCCAGCTCTGCTCTTCCTGTATCCATGGTGTGACAACCTCACTAAAGGTCTTGTTCAGGAAACTCTCATTTTCCCTGATGGCCCTGAAGTCATCCAGCTGCTGCTCCAGTTCCCCAACACGTTCATTCAGGAGCTGCACCTGAACACAATTTCCGCAGATGTGGTTGTCAGAAGCACCAGCAGTGTCCCTGACTTCCCACATCCTACAGTCCTTCTGCACGGCAATATATCACAAGTTTAAATATCGGACACACGTTAGAATCGATTCAAGTACTTTTTTGCATATCTTTCACTCATTGTTCCTTATCTCTCCACATCACACATCACCGTCTATATCTCTCGTTTTCCCTGATCCCTGACCAGTCTGAAGAAGGGTCTCGGCCCGAAACGTCGCCTATCTCCTTCGCTCCTTAGATGCTGCACCCGCTGAGTTTCTCCAGCTTTTTGTGTACCCTCGATTCAAGTGAAGCCTTCTCACCTCAGCGTCGAAGACTCTTGAGCCAAAGACTCACAATTCCCCTCAACTAGGTCACTCGCAACAGGCCGCTGCCTTAGACCTGAAGTTAATTTTATCTAATCAAGTCAAGTACTCACTCACGTAATTAGGATGTCTCAGCCAATCCACTCACTCACTGGTCTGCTGCTCATTAAAAATTGTACATTATACATTATTTTCTCATTGTGCATTAAAAATAAAAATCAGTGATGATATAGTGAGCTCTATATTTTCCACAGTAACCTTTCTGCAGGTTGCTTTACCGATTAATGTTCCAGCAACTGGAAACCCTTTAATGAGATTATTAGTTATTTAGGCTATTAAGGAATGAGAACATCTCTTTTCATCTATATCATAGCATCACTCAAACTTGAATTATTGAATACTTTATATACTTTATTTTATCTGCATTCATCCATTTGGTTTGCTATTTGTACTAAATAAGAGACTTTGCAGAGTAAAATTATGATATTCCCCAGAACAGTGGGCTTTCTTTCTTATGATGAGGTTTAAACATCAATTTTTAATTCAACTTTTATTTAATTCAGTTTACTCAATGGAAGAAAGACAGAAACTTCTTTGTGTCCTTATAACTAACAGTGATACTTTATTCACGATATGGTACCTAAGGGTGGAAATTGTTGAACAGAATGTCAGCACACAGAAAGCTCCAGGAAGATGAACACATAATTGAAACAGCAACTGGGACTTGTGCCAGTTACCCATTCATGTGAGCTTCTCCCTGTCTCTCCTAAAGGTGCTGATAGACACTACTCTATAACTGTACTGAACCCAGCAGCTCTCAATGCCTTAAGATGTCGGAAGCAGCCCTTCATTATGCCAAGCTTGTGCTGCCACCAAGACACACACGTTCGCTGAATACCAACCCAGTTCCCTTCTGAGACTATTTACATGATCTGTTTGCACCATCTTATCAAGAACAACATTCCAGCTGCAGTTCAACAGCTTAGCAAGAAAATAGATTCTCTCATCTCCCCTCTAAGTTGTTTGCCAATGATTTTGATAGAATAATTACTGTCCCACTTGCCAGGAGGATACTGCAGATGCTGGAGAATCGAGGGTACACAAAAGGCTGGAGAACCTCAGCGGGTGCAGCAGCATCTAAGGAGCGAAGGAGATAGGCGACGTTTCGGGTCGAGACCCTTCTTCAGACTGGTCAGGGATCAGGGAAACGAGAGATATGATACCTTGAGGAGATATCGCAGTGGAGGATATGTTTGTTTTCATCTTCTCATTGTGCTTCACAACATGTTTAAAACATTCATGAGGTCATTTGGCCTACCAAGAAAAATAACTTTCCCCCAATCTCTGTTCATAACAAATGTCCTTCATCTTTGGTAACAGCTTGGAGAACATCCTATGTTCACTCCCGTGGGAATCCTGTGTCTTTTCTGTGATGTGGTGTAAAGGATTGTCCACAATAGGTTCTAACTAGTGGTATAAAGTTCAATCTTGATCTCTTTGGGTTTATACATTTTTTATTTTGTAATCATCTTCTCAATTTGAGAATTAATGTCCACAAACACCAGAGTATCTCTGGTCTTCAGCAATGTTCATATTCAGGCCCTTTCCGGAAGTGGCGACGCTGCCTTTTTCTTTTTTTTTGTTTTCTTTTGTCTTGTTGGTTTTAGTTTATTTTTAGTTGTGTATGTGTGGGGGGCGGGGGATACTTGTTTTAGTCTCTTCCTTCGGGGGGGAAGCGACCTTTTCTTTGTCGTATCACCGTCTCCGTCTCCGTCTGCGCTGAGGCCTAATCGCGGACCTGCGGCCTCCAACTGGGACCGACCTCGAGGCTCCAGAGGCAGAGCCAGGACTTACCATCGCGAGGCCGGCCGACTTCGGGGCTGAGGGGGCGCTGCGGCAGCGGCGGCCCGACTTCGGAGCCGCGGAGGCTTCAGCCGCGGGCCCAGTGGACAACAACATCGGGAGCTATCAGGTCCCAGGTTGGTGACCGATTCTCCGGAGCTCCTGCAACAACAGCTTCATCCGCTGGACTGGAGGGTGGCAGCTTCGTCCACCCCGGGCTGCGGAGTTTGAACCGGTCCGTTCACGGAGCTTGAATTCGGCCGCGGGACTTACCATCACCCGGCGGGGGGGCCCAACATGGAAAGCCTGGATCGCCTCAACGCAGAGGGAGAACAAGGAAGGAAGAGACAAGGACTTTAAGACTTTTGCCTTCCATCACAGTGAGGAGGTGCCTGGTAGACCCACCGTGGTGGATGTTAAACTGTATTCATTGTGTGTTCTGTTATTTTATTCTCTGTCATGGCTGCAAGGTACGTAATTTCGTTCAAACCAAAAGTTTGAAATGACAATAAAGGATACTTTATACTTTATGCTTTAGAGCAGCTATGTTAACATAGTCTTCCTGCGTGATACCATAGGTATCTTCACATTGAATTCCATCTGCTCAGCATTCAACATGTTTCACCAAGCTGCTTCTGTGTCATAAGGTCATAAGTGATAGGAGCAGAATTAGACCGTTCGTCCCATCAGGTCAACTCCGCCATTCAATCATGGCTGATCTATTTCACCCTCCTAACCCCATTTTCCTGCCTTCTTCCCATAACCCCTGACACCTGTACTAATCAAGAATCTATCTATCTCTGCCTTAAAAATATCCATTGACTTTTCCTCAACAGCCTTCTGTGGCAAATAATTCCACAGGTTCTCCACCTTCTGACTAAAGAAGTCATCCTCCATTTTCCAAAGGTCCACATCATCTGTATCTATACAGGGCTGGTTCTATCACTGACTGCAGTTTGGCTCCATACAATGGAAAGAGTAATGGACCAAAACTTGATTCTGATAGAACTTCCCAATAAACCATGTGTTCTTTCTTTACATTGGTTCTATTTTACTTTGTAATGTGCCCTTTCCAATCTACCTCTGCTAGGTCTGTTTTCAGTTCATTAAAATTATCTCTGCCCTGGTTGATTGTTGCACTCTGGATAGTTTCTGATTTATTTCCATAATTCCTTTCAGATTAATATTGTTGTGGTCACTATTAACAAGATCATCCACTACTGTAATGCACAGTTGTCACACCAAGCTGTGATTCATGCCTATTAGATGTTTTTTATAGTGCATTTTTATAATGCATTGTAAGGGTTATTGAAGACATGACAGATTTCCTTAGTCTCCTGAGCAAGTAAAGGCATTGATGTGCTTTCCTAGTGTCAATGTGGTTGAGCCAGGTCAGTATATTGGTAGTATTTGCACCTGAGGTCTAGTTTCAAGCTGGAAGAGTACTGTGAAGATTTACGTGGATGTTGCCAGGACTAGAGGGTCTGACCAATAGGGAGAGGTTGAGCAGGCTGGGACTCAATTCCTTGGAGAGCAGGAGGATGAGGGGTGATCATGAGAGGAGTAGATTGGGTAGATGCACAAAGTCTCTCTCCCAGAGTAGGCAAATCGAGGACCAGAGGACATAGGTTCATTGTTAAGGGGAAAAGATTTAATAGGAATCTGAGGGGTAACTTTTTCACACTAAGGATGGTGGGTGTATGGAACAATTTGCCAGATGAGGTAGTTGAGGCTGGGATTATCCCATTGTTTAAGAAACAGTTAGACAGGTACGTGGATAGGACAGGTTTGGTGGGATATGGACTAAATGCGGGCAGGTGGGACTAGTGTAGCTGGGACATGTTTGTCATCTATGACTGGTCGGTGTGGGCATGTTGGACCGAAGGGCCTGTTTCCACACTGTATCACTCTATGACTCAATGACTCTATGACCTAGACATTTGAAGCTCTCGATCATCTCCACTTCAACAACATTCATGTAGACCGCAGATGGTGATTTACAAAAAAAATACACAAAGGGCTGAAGCAACTGACTCCAGCAATGTGTGTCTTTTTTGAGGGAGAGGTTTTTGTCTTGACCCTATGTTACTAACTCTCTATCTCCCTCCTGCACTCTGTCTCAACACTGTGTTGAGGTCTAGCCCGGCATGGTGGTGTCATCTGCAAACCTCTAAATTGAGATAGAACAGTTGACCACACGATCACATGTATAGGAAGTGCGATACGGAGCTGAGGACGCAGCCTTGTGGAGCATGGATGTTGGGAAGGGATAGTGCGGCATGGTGGCGCAGCGATAGAGCTGCGGCCTTACAGCACATGCAGCGCCAGAGACCTGGGTTCGAACCCCACCATGGGTGCTGTATGTACAGACTTTGCATGTTCTCCCCCTGACCTGCGTGGGTTTTCTCCGAGATCTTCAGGTTTCCTCTCACACTCCAAAGATGTACAGGTTTGCAGGTTAATTACTTGGTATAAGTGTAAGTTGTCCCTAGTGTGTGTAGTGTTAATGTGCGGGGATCGTTGGTCAGTGCGGACTCAGTGGGCCGAAGCTGTATCTCTAAACCAAACTATGGAGGATATTTTCTCCCCTATTCTCACAGATTGCTATCCATCAGTCAGGAAGTCAAGGATCCCAGTTGTGGAGGAGATTAGAGGGTGTTGTAGATTATGAGGTCGTTTGCTTGAACCTATGGTGTTATAGGCAGAGTCTTAGGATGTTAAAGTCAATAAATAATTTCAGGTGGAGAGCCCCCTTCAGACTGAGAATCAGAGGAAAGAGAAATGAGAGATATCAACGGTGATGTAAAGAGATATAGAACAAATGAATGAAAGATATGCAAAAAAGTAACAATGAATATGGAAGCAGGCCATTGTTAGCTGTGGGTTAGGTGAAAACGGATTATAAACTGGAATTAAAACTGGAATTAAAATAAGAAACGTTAGAAATAATTTGTTCAGGTGGAATCTGTGAAAAGAGGAACATTTAATATTTCTGTTGAAGAATGATTGCAGAATTAATGGTTTATTTTTCCATAGATGCAACCAAACTTGATCAAAGTCTAATTACAGCCATCTAATACCCCAATCACTCTCCTTCCCACTTGCCATCTTTTCCGAACACCACCCATTCTGATAGATACATAGACTATAGGTGCAGGAGTAGGCCATTCGGTCCTTTGAGACAGCACCACCATTCAATGTGATCATGGCTAATCATCCACAATCCAAAACTGCACACAATACTCCAGGTGTGGTCTCACCAGGGTCCGCTACAACTGCAGAAAGACTTCTTTGCTTCTATATTCAACTCCTCTAGTTATGAAGGCCAACATGGCATTAGCTGATGTACAAGGACACCCAGGTCTTGTTGTACTTCCCCTTTTCCTAATCTGACACCATTCAGATAATAATCTGCCTTCCTGTTCTTGCCTCCAAAGTGGATAACCTCACATTTATCCACATTAAACTGCATCTGCCATGCATCTGCCGACATACCCAACCTGTCCAAGTCACCCTGCATCCTCATAGCATCCTCTTCACAGTTCACACTGCCACCTTGCTTTGTGTCATTTTCAAATTTGCTAATCTTACTTTTAATCCTTTAATCTAAATCATTAATGTATATTGTAAATAGCTGAGGTCCCAGTATCAAGCCTTGCTGTACCCCACTAGTCACTGCTGCCATTCTGAAAGGGACCCGTTAATCCCTACTCTGTTTCTTGTCTGCCAACCAATTTTCTATCCATGTCAGTGCCCTACCCCCAATATCATGTGCTCCTAGGTGGGACCTGATCAAACACTTTCTGAAATTCCAGGTACACCACATCCACTGGATCTCCCTTGTCCATTTTACTTGTTACATCCTCAAAAAACACCAGAAGATTTGTCAAACATAATTTCCCCTTCGTAAATCCATGCTCACTTGAACCGATGCATCTTTAATAATCAACTCCAGCATCTTCCCCACCACTGACGTCAGGCAAACTGGTCTATAATTCCCTGCTTTCTTTCTCCCTCCTTTCTTAAAGATTAACAGAAGATAACTAGAAAAGTAATATGGGAGAAAAGATGAGGTACGAAGGAAAGCTAGACAAGAATATAAAGGAGGATAGTAAAAGCTTATTTAGGTATGTGAAGAGGAAAAAACTAGTTAAGTCAAATGTGGGTCCCTGGAAGACAGAAACAGGTGAATTTATTATGTGGAACAAGAAAATGGCAGATTAGTTGAACAGGCACTTTAGATCTGTCTTCACAAAGGAAGACACAAGCAATCTCCCAGATGTACTAAGGGACAGAGGAGTAGTCTCAGTCACCCAAAAAGTCGTTTGATCTTTCTGGTCGCCGCTGAATTTTCAACATGTTGAACATTTTTGACGACCTATGGCGGGTGCCGGCAAAGTTGTGTAAGTGGGACAGGACCTGTCCCACTATGGCGACCATATTTGCGAGTTTAGGGGAGTCTGCGCTTGCCACAAACTCGCAGTATGGTCGACACATGGCCGTAGGTGGTCACTGGTAAGTCACCTTCGTGGTCGAGAGGAGTTCCCGCATAGTGATTACTACTCACGGCCTCAGTTTGGTCCAGGAACATTTTTCAACAAGCTGAAAAACTTTCTGCGAGTAAAAATTGTCGGCATGGAGAAAATCGATAATTTTGAACTCGTACTGTAGTGCTAGTGGGGTCACCATGTGGCTGTAGGTAGTTGAGGTAGCCTTAGGTAATCTCCTTTGCTGACCGGGGATTTAATTGGGGGAAAAAAATGTAAGCACGAGTTTACAGCACCAAGGAAATCCAACCGATAATGTTAAATGCCCGCTAAACTTCACAGCTGTGTATCTCTGGCTTATTAAAAGTTGTCTGGCTTCTTAAAAATCTCCTCTCCCCCCCCCCCCCTCTCCCCCTTCTCTCTCCTTCTCCCCCCACTGTCCAGCCATCTTTAACCTTCCTGTTCATCGCGGGTGTCACCTTGGCTTTGCACCGTGTGAATTTCAGACAGTACTCCCCCGCTTTCCCTGGCCCCCGCCTTTGCGATGTGTGTGTGTGTGTGTGTGTGTGTTCAGCGCTGACTGTCGATCCAGCTCGCGGCTTATCAGGCAAGTGCCCACGAGCAGTTTGCAGAAAAGTCGCGTAAGTGGCCCTTAACTCTACTGCCAAGGTGGAGACGGCCTTATCAATTCTTAAAAATCGGTATTAATGTAGATCAGACATATATTTGTTCATCTAACCTTTTTTCCCCAAGATCAGAATTTTGCATTCATTTGTCTGGCAAGAACTGAAGCTAATGGTCCGTTTCCAAGTTAGACTTAAGGGCCTGTCCCACTTGGCTGTCTTTCGCACGCCATTTACGCGACCTGCTAGCATGTGGGTAGCGCGTGGATACTGCGGGACAGGCCATGGATTGGTAAGGAGGATGACGTTTCGGGTCAAGACCCTGCTTTCAGACTGAAGAAATCTCGACCCGAAACATCATCCATTCCTTCTCTCCAGAGATGCTGCCGGTCCCGCTGAGTTGCTCCTGCATTTTGTGTCTATCTTCAAATGACGTCATGCGCTCCCGACGGCTGTGCGGGCGCATGATGACGCGTGTGACTCTCGTGGGACACACGGCCTCAACGCGACCACGCGGTCATGTAATTAGCATGCCAAGGACACGTAAGTGGTACAGGGGCTTAACTTTCACTCTACAAGCTTTTGCAGCGATTCGCACAGTAATTCCACAACTGTGCTGGTAAGATTAGACTTCACAAGTACAGCGGTGTCTTTTGGACAAGTAAAAAATATTGGAAGAGACATCCTTGTAGAGTATTTGTGTGCTTGCTGTAAAAACCAGATCCCCATTGAACTTGGTGTGGTGTGTTCCTTCCACAGCTCTCATGCACGCAGTGGTGTTTGGCAATGTGACTGCGATAATCCAGAGAATGTATTCTCGACGTTCCTTGTACCACACCAGGACTAAAGACTTGAAGGACTTCATTCGTGTTCATCGACTGCCTAAGCAGCTGAAGCAGCGAATGCTCGAATGTTTCCAAACCACATGGTCTGTGAATAGTGGTATTGATGCAAACGAGGTACATATCTCTAACTTTATCTCTTATAAACATTGGGTTCTCTCAATGGTCAAGAACTGAAAAGTTGATTGGAGCGTAACAAAATGACAAGTTTAATCAAGCTACCTGTTTTTGCCCTCTTTGCCCGTAATCTATAGATCCTTAGCGATCTTATAGAGGTGTATAAGATCATGAGAGGAATAGATCGGGTAGATGCACAGTCTCTTGCCCAGTGCAGGAGAATCGAGGACCAGAGGACATAGGTTTAAGATGAAGGGGAAAACATTTAAGAATGGTACATGGATAGGACAGGTTTGGAGGGATATGGTGCAAATGCGGGCAGGTGGGACGAGTGTAGCTGGGACATTGGCGGTCGGTGTGGGCAAGTTGGGCTGAAGTTCCTGTTTCCACACTGTATCACTCTATGACTGTGTTTGTCTGCCAATCCATATGATTAGTTAATCTTATGCTTTGAACAGCGTAATTCCTTTGTGGTCAATTAAGCCAAATTAGCACCTGTATTAATCATTCATCACCATCTGATAATCTCATGACCACAGGAAAAAACACAGGGAACATAGATTTACAAGAAGGCATATCCAGTGCTAAACAGCAGTCATGAATGCAGTTTTAAAATTCATTGGCTACAGTGAACACATGTCATATTCAACAGTGACTCTGTTTAATTTAACACAGTGCAGATGAAAATTAATTTATTTCCCTGGAACAGAGTCAAGAGTCAATAGTGTTTGAAAAGACTAAGCTTGTATTCACTGGAGTTTAGAAGGATGAGGGGATATTTTATAGAAACATTATAAAAGGACTGGACAAGCTGGATGCAGGAAAAATGGTCCCAATGTTGGGCGAGTCCAGAACCAGGGGCCACAGTCTTAGAATAAAGGGGAGGTCATTTAAGACTGAGGTGAGAAAAAACTTTTTCACCCAGAGAGTTGTGAATTTAATGGAATTCCCTGCCACAGAGGGCAGTGGAGGCCAAGTCACTGGATGGATTTAAGAGAGAGTTAGATAGAGCTCTAGCGGCTAGTGGAATCAAGGGATATGGGGAGAAGGCAGGCACGGGTTATTGATTGGGGACGGTCAACCATGATCACAATGAAGGGCAGTGCTGGCTTGAAGGGCCGAATGGCCTCCTCCTGCACCTATTTTCTATGTTTCTATGTTTGTTTGTCATATACACCAGATATGAAGCAGAACAATCAACAACAGAAGCAGCAGCAACAATAAATGTACAATCTATTTTTAATTATTCTAACTAGACTAGACAATGATAGTGCAAAACCAAAGTACATTGAGAAAGCAAGATAGTGCAAGGTACTTAATCAAGCAATATGGGGAGAAGACAGGAACGGGGTACTGATTTTGGATGATCAGCCATGATCATATTGAATGGCGGTGCTGGCTCAAGGGGCTGAATGGCCTACGCCTGCACCTATTTTCTTTGTTTGTATGTTTCACAATATTTTGGTAGAGTTGAGCTGGTTGACGTACGATTTGGTTCGGGTTGTGGAAGAAGCTGATGGTTGATGGGATGAAACTGTTTTTGAACTTAGAGGTGCTTTCAGAATGCACTGCTTCCTGTGTATCTCTTTCATAGGTTAGGGGTAAGGGCAATGGGAGATATAGACGGTGATGTGGAGAGATAAAGAACAATGAATGAAAGAAATGCAAAAAAGTAATGATGATAAAGGAAACAGGCCATTGTTAGTTGTTTGTAGGGTGAAAATGAAAAGCTAGTGCGACTTGGGTGGGGGAGGGATAGAGAGAGAGGGAATGCCGGGGCTACCTGAAGTGAGAAAAATCAATATTCATACCACTGGGCTGTAAGCAGCCCAAGCAAAATATGAGATGCTGTTCCTCCAATTTGCGTTTAGCCTCACTCTCGCAATGAAGGAGACCGAGGACAGAAAGTTTTGTGTGGGAATGGGAAAGGAGAATTATGAGGTCAACAGGTACTTTGGATCTGTCTTTACTAAGGAAGACACAAAAAATCTCCCAGATGTACTCGTGGCCAGAGGACCTATGGTGATGGAGGAACTGAAAAAAATTCACATTAGACAGGAAATGGTTATACCGATGGGGTTCAAGGCTGATAAATCCCCAGGGCCTGATGGTCTGCATCCCAGGGGTACTGAAAGAGGTAGCTCTAGAAATCGTGAACACATTGGTGATAATTTTCTATGTTGTATAGATTCAGGATCATCTCCTGTGGATTGGAGAGTAGCTAATGTTATCCCACTTTTTAAGAAAGGCGGGAGAGAGAAAACAGGGAATTATAGGCCAGTTAGCCTGACATCAGTGGTGGGGAAGATGCTGGAGTCAATTATAAAAGATGAAATAGCAGCACATTTGAATAACAGTAACAGGGTCGGTCCGAGTCAGCATGGATTTACAAAGGGGAAATCATGCTTGACTAATCTTCTGGTGATTTTTGAGAATGTAACTGGGAAAATGGACAAGGGAGACCCAGTGGATGTAGTGTACCTTGACTTTCAGAAAGCATTTGATAAAGTCCCTCATAGGAGATTAGTGGGCAAAATTAGAGCACATAGTATCGGGTGTAGGGTACTGACATTGATAGAAAATTGGTTGGCAGACAGGAAACAAAGAGTAGGTCCCTTTCAGAAGTGACTAGTGGGGTACCGCAAGTGACTAGTGGGGTACCGCAAGGCTCGGTGCTGGGACCGCAGCTATTTACAATATACATTCATGATTTATATGAAGGGATTAAAAGTAACATTAGCAAATTTGCAGATGACACAAAGCTGGGTGGCAGTGTGAACTGTAAGGAGGATGTTAAGAGGATGCAGGGTGACTTGGAC
This sequence comes from Okamejei kenojei, assembly GCA_035221665.1. NCBI lineage: Eukaryota > Metazoa > Chordata > Chondrichthyes > Rajiformes > Rajidae > Okamejei > Okamejei kenojei. Next base: position 97,508,496 of record CM069137.1, on the reverse strand, counting down.
AGGTTGGGTGAGTGGGCAGATGCATGGCAGATGCAGTTTAATATGGATAAATGTGAGGTTATCCACTTTGGTGGGAAGAACAGGAAGGCAGATTATTATCTGAATGGTGTCAAGTTGGGAAAAGGGGAAGTACAACGAGTTCTGGGTGTCCTTGTACATCAGTCACTGAAAGTAAGCATGCAGGTTCAGCAGGCAGGAAAAAAAGCTAATGCCATATTGGCCTTCATAACAAGAGGAGTTGAGTATAGGAGCAAAGAGGTCCTTCTGCAGTTGTACAGGACCCTGGTGAGACCACACCTGGGGTATTGTGTGCAGATTTGGTCTCCAAATTTGAGGAAGGACATTCTTGCTATTGAGGGAGTGCAGCGTAGGTTTACAAGGTTAATTCCCGGGATGGCGGGACGGTCATATGTTGAAAGAATGGAGCGACTGGGCTTGTATACTCTGGAGTTTAGAAGGATGAGAGTGGATCTTATTGAAACAGATAAGATTACTAAGGGAGTGGACACGCTAGCGGCAGGAAACATGTTCCCAATGTCGGGGGAGTCCAGAACCAGGGGCCACAGTTTAAGAACAAGGGGTAGGCTATTTAGAGCGCAATGAGGAAAAACATTTTCACATAGAGAGTTGTGAGTCTGTGGAATTCTCTGCCTCAGAAAGCAGTGGAGGCCAATTCTCTGGATGCTTTCAAGAGAGAGTTAGATAGAGCTCTTGAAGATAGTGGAGTTAAGGGATATGGGGAGAGGTAAGGAATGGGGTACTGATTATGGATGATCAGCCATGATCACAGCGTGTGGCGGTGCTACTTCTGCACCTATTGTCTATTGTCCGGCAACCGGGAGCGCAGGTTGGTTCACACGGGCTGAGCGAAGTTGTTCCGTGAAACGATCGCCCAGACTGCGTTTGGTTTCGCCGATGTATAAGAGTCCACATCTTGAACAACGGATACAGTAGATGAGGTTGGAGGAGGTGCAAGTGAGCCTCTGACTAACCTGAAAGGACTGTCGGGGTCCCTGGACAGAGTCGAGGGAGAAGGTGTTGCAGGGGAATGTACCTGGGGAGGGGGTAGTTTGAGTGGGAAGGGATGAGTTGACCAGGGTATTGTGGAGGGAATGGTCTCTGCGGAAAGCGGAAAGGGTTAGAAATGGGAAAATGTGGCTAGTGGTGGGATCCCGTTGGAGGTGGCGGAAATTTCTGAGGATGCAATGGCTAATGTGGTGGAAGGTCAGGACTAGGGGGACTGTGTCTCTGTTGCGACTAGGGGGAGGGAGAGCAAGGGCAGAGCTGCGGGTACTGAGGAGACACGAGTGAGGGCCTCATCTATGATGGCAGTGGGGAACCCCCGTTCCCTAAAGAATGAGGACATCTTGGATGTCCTAGCATGGAACACCTCATCTTGGGCACAGATGCAGAGTAGACGGACAAATTTTTGCCATTCCTAGCAGAACTTGGCTGTAAGAGTGTTGTCTTCTCAGCTGTAGCACGATGTTACAGTGGTCCCCGTGAATTTATTGCCATTGGAAATCCAACCCAGTTAGGTCCACTTTAATAGATGTACATTCCTTCAGGGCCCATCACAATGACACCAACACCAACACTCAACCCTCATAATCTCAACACCACACTCCAACAACCATGAACATGAACCACACCCACCCAGTCACCAATGGTCCTGCCCCTTACCCACTGCAATACCCACCCACCAATTGCAGGTTGTAGTCATAGAGTGATAAAGTGTGGAAAGAGGCCTTTCGGCCCAACGTGCCCACACCGGCCAATATGTCCCAGCCACACTAGTCCCACCTGCCTGCATTTGCTCCATACCCCTCCGAACCTTTCCTATCCATGTATCTGTCTGTTTCTTAAACGTTGGGATAGTCCCGGCCTCAACTACTTCCTCTGGCAGCTCGTCCCATACACCCACCACCCTTTGTATGAAAAAGTTACCCCTCAAATTCCTTTTAAATCTTTTCCCGTTCACCTTAAACCTATGTCCTCTGGTCCTTGATTCACCTACTCTGGGCAAGAGACTCTACTCGCATCTACTCGGTCTATTCTTCTCATGACTTTATACACCTCTATAAGAGGTCTGTGAATTATTGCTCACTAGGTTCTATTCCTTGACCCAAGCCATTACAATCCATGGCCTTCACTCCCATCAACACACATCTATCCCAAGGTGTTCTCCTCCGTAAGTTATTAGTGCGGGGCTTGTCTGTTTCCTTTGACGACTCTACTCTGGTGCCAATGAATTTCAAGCTGATTTGGATTGGACAACGGGCTTCGTCCTGTCTTCATTTTAGATCTTGCACTATAATCAAATTACTGGTTCGAGTCCCAATCATTGATTAAAACTGGTGTGGTCTTCAGATGGTTTTCATATACATTTTCAATGACGTGCTACTTTTGCATTTGTATGCAAGTAGAGGAGAAACAAATTTGGAGGGTTAACTAAAAGCTGGCACTGGCCAGGACTGTAAAGGAACAATTGGAACAGCTTTATTGTGAAGGGTTTTTAGTTTTTGCAGAAGGGAAGAACTTGTTTTTTTTTGTGTGCAGTTATTTAACCCCTGAGCAGAAGGATATCTAAGTGTGATCCAGGCATTTGTGATTCAAAATGGCACTACATGGAGTGTCTACTGTTGAAATGAGCAGGTTCGTTGGAGTCAGATTATGCAGCACCTACCTTCCTCCTTAAAACATGAATCACTCAGCTTGATTTAATGTTTCAGATTATCTGAATATTCTCTGCCCTAATTGCTTCTCCCCACAGCTGTGGCCTGACCGCTGCTTTTCTAATTGTTTTGTGTCACTGAACTAACTGCTGCTTTTCCAACTGCTGTGTGTCTTTAACTCCAAAATTGTTACTGCACTATAACCTTCCTCTCACACCCTACCTCCATTCTGACCTGAATCTGTCAAATCCATTACTGTCTGGTTCTGAAGAAGGGTCTCGGCCCGAAACACCACCTCGTTCATTTCTCCAGAGATGCTGCATGTCCCGCTGAGTTACTCCAGCACTTTGTGCCTATCTCTGATGTTAACCAGCATCTGCAGTTCCTCCCTACACAAACCCATTACCGTGTCGGTCCTCCGTCCATCTATTTTCTTATTTGCCTGCCTTTGTCGCAACGGTTCTCTCCAAATATTTTGCATTGCCTAGTACTTCTGGTCAATTGATTAAAGAATGGCATGCTTACAGTGACACGTTTGTAAAGACTATATTAAGACATTTAGATATAACTCTTAGGGCGAATGTAATCAAGGGATATTGGGAGAAAGCAGGAATGGGGTACTGATTCTGGATGATCAGCCATGACCATATTGAGTGGCGGCGTGGCTCCAATTTCCGAATGGCCTACTCCTGCACCTGTTTTCTACGTTTCTAAGACTTAAACTTGCGAGTGTGAGAAATACCAATGCAATCATTTGGTACTTGCTGTAGTCCAATGCCAAAGGCTATAATTGAGAATAACATAGTATGAAGTACAAATGAAGACGTGTGCGTGTCTTTGTTAAATTGTCAGATGGTCACAATCTATCATTGTCATCGACGACCATTCCAGCTCAGTGTGTGAGAAAACTTGTGCAGGAAGGAACTGCAGATGCTGCTTTAAACCGAAGATAAACACAAACAGCTGGAGGAATTCAGCGGGTCAGGCAGCATCTCTGGAGAAAAGGAATAGGTGACATCTCGGGTCTGAAGAAGGGCCTCCACCTGAAACATCACCTGTTCCTTTTCTCCAGAGATGCTGTCTGACCCACTGAGTTACTCCAGCTGTTTGTGTTTATCTTCAACGTGAGAAAACTTGCCAGGTGTTGGGCAAGAACTTAGGGAGGTAAGTATTGGAGATTGGCAAGGATAGGTGACAGAAATAAATGGCTCCGCTTTGAATAGCGTTGACCCAAGAGTTTTTGTCTGTGTTGTATTATATGTAGGAATCACGTTACACATTCTCTGCCTAGATGTATCACTCGGGCAATGCTCTTGCGGCCCTATGTCAGGATGAGGTGTTGGTCACTTTCCCACGCTCCTGGAACCAAATATGTATCCTGTACTGACGATCTGATAAATTGACAATACTGACTCGTCAGTCCAAAGAAGGGTCTCAACGCAAAATGTCACCTATTAAGTGATAGGAGTAGAATTAGGTCATTTGGCCCATCAAGTCTACTCTGCCATTCAATCATGGCTGATCTTTCTCTCCCTCCTAACCCCATTCTGCCTTCTCCCCATAAATCCTGACACTCGTATTAATCAATAATTTATCTATCTCTACCTTAAAAATATCCATTGACTTGGATATATCCACAGCCTTCTTTGGCAAAGAATTCCACGATTTACTATCCTCTGACTATTTCTTTTCTCCAGAAATGGTATCTGATCTGCTGAGTTACTCCAGCTCTTTGTGTCTATCTTCGGTTTAAACCAGCATCTGCAGTTCCTTCCTGGAGAAGATGTTGCTCCCGTTTTGTCCTATCTGGGTAGATGTGAGGATTTGGCAACTAAGAATTTCATTGTTCAGTTTCAGTCCACATGGCAACTCTTGTCTCTCCTGAAGGATCATTGGAGCATGAGTGGAAAAGGTGTTCTCCCTAAAGTTCAATCCCAAATTTGTCATGAACCATTTTGTGGAAACATACTCTACAAAATGGTATAACACAAAAGTGTAAGCTATAAAGAGAGATTGGATATAGTTGGATTGTTTTCCCTATGGCGTTGGAGACAGAGGCATCATCTGATGGAATTTGTAAATTATATGAGGCATAGACTGCGTAGATCGTCTCTTTTTCCCAGGATAGAAGTGTCAAATACTGGAGATCATAGCTTTAAGGTGAGGGGGGGGGGGATTTAAATGAGATGTGTGAGGCACATATTTTACTTGGAGAGTGGTAGGCATTTGGAACGCACTGCTCGAGTGTGTGGTGCAAACACAGATAGGATAGAGACTTCCAAGAGGCATTTAGACTGGTAGATGAATGAACATGCAGTGTATCGAGGTATATACATCATGGACAGGTAAATGAGGTTAGTTTCTTTTGGTATCATGGTTGGCACAGAAATCGTGGGCCAGAGAGACAGCTCCTGTGCTGTAATGTTTTGTTTTATGTTCTAACCTCTCGACTCATTCATGATTCGTTTACCTATACTTGTATCGTGAATGCAAAGGTGTGAACAGCAAATGTAAAAAGATGTGCAGGAAGGAACTGCAGATGCTAGTTAAGTCCAAAGATAGACACAAAATGCTAGAGTAACTCAGCGGGACAGACAGCATCTCTGGAAAGAAGCAATGGGTGACATTTTGGATTGAGCCCCTTCTTCAGACTGAGAGGGGAGAAGGAGGCACAGAGATAAGGAAATGTAAGGTGTGAAGCTTGGGTGTAAGCTTCCCAAGCAAAATATGAGGTGTAGTTCCTCCAATTTGCACTGGGTCTCACTCTGACGATGGAGGAGGCCCAGGGTAGAAAGGTCAGTGTTGGAATGGGAGTGGGAGTTAAAGTGTACAGCAACCGGGAGCTCAGGTAGGTTAAGGTGGACTGAGCGGATTCAGTCCCACTGAGTTACTCCAGGATTTTGTGTCTAGTTCAAGTTTCAAGTTTCAAGTTTACATTTATTGTCACATGCTCCAATCGGGAGTGAAATTTGAGTCACCATGCAGCCATACGAATATAAAGAACAAAACACACGATAGACTTTAACATTAACATCCCCACGCAGCGGAATCAACGTTTCCCACTGTGAGGGAAGGCAACAACGTTCAGTCCTCTTCCTCTTTCTTGTTCACCCGTGGTCGGGGCCTCCAGAGCCCTCTTGCCGGGATGATCGGAACTCCGACGCCGGAACAGAAGAACATTCTCAACGGCTTGGAAATGCGTATCGGCCTCTTCTATCTTCATATGTAAAAAGATGTAATTTCATAATTTTGAATGGAAACAGTGTTCATCCTGCAAGGATATTTATTTACTTAGTATTTTATTACATAGTTCTGGAGGGTAAGCCATTTAGTTTAGAGTTCAATACCATGTAATATATTTTGAGTCACAGGAGGATAAGGATTTAGCTTGTTCAGATGATTTAATGCAACATTCTAAACAAAGACGGACAGTGATATTGAAAGGTTTTGACATCTTGTCACCATCTCTAATAACTACATTTCTAACTTGTATTTCTAATGCCAAAACATATCAAGGATAAACGAAACCATATCAATTTTTATGAACATCGAAAATTTGGGTGTAGCTTAGATATGACCTTTTGCAGAAGATGAAATGAGACCTAACAAATGTAGTGCAGTGGCATGTGAGATTCTGAAACTGCAGTGTCAATATTTAGTTTAGTTTAGAGATACAGCGCTGAAACAGGCCCTTCGGCCCACCGAGTCTGCACCGACCAGCGATCCCTGCACATTAACACTATCCCACACACACACTAGGGACAATTTACACATACACCAAACCAATTAACCTACAAACCTGTACGCCTTTGGAGTGTGGGAGGAAACTGAAGATTTCGGAGAAAACCCACGTGGGTCATGGGAAGAATGTACAAACTCCATACAGACAGCACTGTAGTCGGGATCGCACCCGGGTCTCCGGCGCTGCAAGTGCTGTAAGGCAGCAACTCTACTGTTGCACCATCATGACCGCCAATTATCAATACATTAGCTCAAAAGAGAAATGGAGTTCAGGAAACCTGACCTATGGCACTTCATGTGAAGATGTGAGAGAGATCACCGATTGATGTTTGTTATAACGTTCAACAGTAGTTTCAGCAGAAAGGCAGTTTTGTTTGTCCCATGTTTACATTGCCATCATATCTGGATTTTGATGATCGCAATTCTACATGAAGACCTTTTCCAGATGATACAGAATAATATTTTGGACACTTTTAACATCTTCCTCAGGTGGCTGCCAATCTGATCTCTTGCATGGCGAATGGTCCCTCTGTGGCTTAGTTATCATTGAGCAATACAAAATAATTCTCTGGCACCCTTGGTCTTCATAGAAACATAGAAACATTAAAAGTTAGGTGCGGGAGCAGGCCATTCGGTCCTTCAAGCCTGCACCGCCATTCAATATGATCATGGCTGATCATCCAACTCAGTATGCTGTACCTGCCTTCTCTCCATACTCCCTGATCCCTTCAGCCACAAGGGCCACATCCAACTCCCTCTTAAATATGGCCAACAAACTGGCCTCAATTACCTTCTGTGGCAGAGAATTCCATAGATTCACCACTCTCCGTGTGAAAAACGATTTTCTCATCTTGGTCCGAAAATACTTCCCCCTTATCCTTAAATTCTGACCCCATGTCCTGGACTTCCCCAACATCGGGAACAATCTTCCTACATCTAGCCTGTCCAACCTCTTAAGAATTTTGTAAGTCTCTATGAGATCACCCCTCAATCTTCTAAATTCCAGCGAGTACAAGCCGAGTCTATCCAGTCTTTCTTCATATGGAAGTCGTGCCATCCCAGGAATCAGTCTGGTGAACCTTCTCTGTACTCCCTCTATGGCAAGAATGTCTTTCCTCAGATTAGGAGACCAAAACTGTACGCAATACTCCAGGTGTGGCCTCACCAAGACCCTGTACAACTGCAGTAGAACCTCCCTGCTCTTGTACTCAAATCCTTTTGCTATGAATGCCAACATACCATTTGCTTTCTTCACAGCCTGCTGCACCTGCATGCCTATTTTCAATGACTGGTGTACCATGACACCTAGGTCTCGCTGCATCTCCCCTTTTCCTAATCGGTCACCATTCAAATAATAGTCTACCTTCCTGTTTTTGCCACCAAAGTGGATAACCTCACATTTATCCACATTGTACTGCATCGGCCATGCATTTGCCCACTCACCCAGTCTATCCAAGTCATCCTGCAGCATCCTAGCATCCTCCTCACAGCTAACACTGCCCCCCAGCTTTGTGTCATCCGCAAACTTCGAGATGTTGCATTTAATTCCCTCGTCCAAATCATTAATGTATATTGTAAATAGCTGGGGTCCCAGCACTGAGCCTTGCGGCACCCCAGTAGTCACTGCCTGCCATCCTGAAAAGGACTCCGTTCACTTTGCTTCTTGTCTGCCAGCCAGTTCTCTATCCACATCAATACTGAACCACCAATACTGTGTGCTTTAGGTTTGTATACCAATCTCTTGTGTGGGACCTTGTCGAAAGCCTTCTGAAAGTCCAGATATAACACATCCACTGCTTCTTACTTATCCACTCTACTAGTTACATCCTCAAAAATTCAATAAGATTCGTCAGACATGATTTACCCTTCGTAAATCCATGCTGACTTTGTCCAATGATTTCACCACTTTTCAAATGCGCTGCTATCCCATCTTTAATAATTGACTCTAGCAGTTTCCCCACTACCGATGTTAGATTAACTGGTCTGTAATTCCCCGTTTTCTCTCTCCCTCCCTTTTTAAAAAGTGGGGTTACATTAGCTACCCTCCAATCCTCAGGAACTACTCCAGAATCTAAAGTTTTGAAAAATTATCACTATGGCATCTGCTATTTCTGGGGTTACTTCCTTAAGTACCCTGGGATGCAGCCTATCTGGCCCTGGGGATTTATCAGCCTTTAATTCATTCAATTTACCTAACACCACTTTCTGGCTAACCTGGATTTCACTAATTTCCTCATTTGACCCGTGATCCCCTGCTATTTCCGGCAGATTATTTATGTCTTCCTTAGTGAAGACAGAACCAAAGTAGTTATTCAATTGGTCTGCCATGTCCTTGTTCCCCATGATCAATTCACCCGTTTCTGACTGCAAGGCACCTACATTTGTTTTAACTAATCTTTTGCGCTTCACATATCGATAAAAACTTTTGCAGTCAGTTTTTGTTTCCTGCCAGTTTTCTTTCATACTCCATTTTCTTTTTCATAATTAAGCCCTTTGTCCTCCTCTGTTGGTCTCTGAATTTCTCCCTGTCCTCTGGTAGGCTGCTTTTTCTGGCTAATTTGTACGCTTCACCTTTTTCTTTGATACTATCCCTGATTTCCCTCGTTATCCACGGATGCGCCACCTTCCCTGATTTATTATTTTGCCATACTGGGATGAACAATCGTTGTAGTTCATCCGTGCAGTCTTTAAATGCCTTCCATTGCATATCCACCGTCAACCCTTCAAGAATCAATTGCCAGTCGATCTTGGCCAATTCACGTCCCATACCCTCAAAGTTACCTTTCTTTAAGTTCAGGACCCGTGTTTCTGAATTAACAATGTCACTCTCCATCCTAATGAAGAACTCAACCATATTATGGTCACTCTTGCCCAAGGGGCCACGTACAACAAGGCTGCTAACTAACCCTTCCTCATTACCCAATATCCAGTCTAGAATAGCCTGCTCTCTCGTTGGTTCCTCCACATGTTGGTTTAGAAAACTATCCCGCATACATTCCAAGAAATCCTCTTCCTCAGCACCCCTGCCAATTTGATTCACCCAATCTATATGTAGATTGAAGTCACCCATTATAACGGTTTTTACCTTCGTTGCACGCATTTCTAATTTCCTGTTTGATGCCATCCCCAACTACACTACTACTGTTAGGTGGCCTGTACACAACACCCACTAGCGTTTTCTGCCCCTTAGTGTTTCGCAGCTCCACCCATATCGATTCCACATCCTCCAAGCTAATGTCATTCCTTTCTATTGCGTTAATCTCCGCTCTAACCAGCAACGCTACCCCACCTCCTTTTCCTCTCTGTCTATCCTTCCTGAATATTGAATATCCCTGGATGTTCAGCTCCCAGCCTTGGTCACCCTGGAGCCATGTCTCCGTGATCCCAACTATATCATAATTATTAATAGCTATCCGCCCATTCAACTCATCCACCTTATTACGAATGCTCCTCGCATTGAGACACATTTAGATTTTTGCCCTGGATTTGTTTTCCTGCCACTTTTCACCATGCTATCTATTGCTCCTATCCTCATTTTACACCCCTCTGTCTCTCTGCTCACAGATTTAAGAAACCCTCCACTTCTTATTCTCCGTTTGTTATTTTTTTCTTCTTTCCTTCTTACCATATAACCATATAACCATATAACAATTACAGCACGGAAACAGGCCCTCTCGGCCCTTCCAGTCCGTGCCGACCATTTGTTTTCCCCTAGTCCCATCTACCTGCACTCAGACCATACCCCTCCATTCCCTTCACGTCCATATACCTATCCACTTTACTCTTAAATGTTAAAATCGATCCTGCCTCCACCACTTCTGCTGGAAGCTGATTCCACACAGCCACCACCCTCTGAGTAAAGAAGTTCCCCCTCACGTTACCCCGAAACTTCTGTCCCTTAATTCTCATGTCATGCCCTCTTGTTTGAATCTTCCCTACCCTCAATGGGAAAAACGTATCCACGTCAACTCTGTCTATCCCTTTCATCATTTTAAAGACCGCAATCAAGTCCCCCCTTAACCTTCTGCGCTCCAAAGAATAAAGACCTAACTTGTTCAACCTTTCTCTGTAACATAGTTGCTGGAACCCTGGCAACATTCTAGTAAATCTCCTCTGTACTCTCTCTATTTTGTTGACATCCTTCCTATAACTAGGCGACCAAAATTGTACACCATACTCCAGAATTCGTCTTACCAATGCCTTGTACAATTTTAACATTACTTCCCTACTCCTATATTCAATGCTCTGATTTATAAAGGCCAGCACACCAAAGGCTTTCTTTACCACCCTATCTACATGCGATTCCACCTTCAGGGAACTATGCACAGTTATTCCTAGATCCCTCTGTTCCACAGCATTCCTCAATTCCCTACCATTTAACATGTATTTTGATTTGTCCTGCCAAGATGTAGCACTTCACACTTATCAGCATTAAACTCCATCTGCCATCTTTCAGCCCACCTTTCCAAATGGCCCAAATCTCTCTGTAGACTTTGAAAATCTACTTCATTATCCACAACACCACCTATCTTAGTATCATCTGCATACTTACTTATCCAATTTTCCACCCCATCATCCAGATCATTGATGTACATGACAAACAACAGTGGACCCAACACAGATCCCTGAGGTACCCCACTGGTCACCGGCTTCCAACCTGACAAACAGCCATCCAGCATTACTCTCTGACATCTCCCATTCAGCCACTGTTGAATCCATCTTGCTACTCCGCCATTAACACCCAAAGATTGAACCTTCTTAACCAACCTTCCATGGGGAACCTTGTCAAAGGCCTTACTGAAATCCATATAGACAACATCCACTGCTTTACCCTCATCAATTTCCCTAGATACCGCTTCAAAAAATTCAAGAAGGTTTGTCAAACATGACCTTCCAGGCACAAATCCATGTTGACTGTTCCTGATCAGACCGTTATCAGACTTACGTGTTATGTCTGACAGCTTCTCTTCTCTGCCTCCTGCCTCACAAATGGACTACTTGCCTTCTCTATTTGAGTCCCTCCCCCCAACCGATCATGCAGTGTTATATAGCCTATATTCACCAGAAACCTCAGTAGATGGCTATTGGTGCTTCATTCAAAGCACTTTCAGTCTATAGCTCCCTGAAAGTGGCAACACAAGCAGATGAAGTGGTAATGAATGGTATAAAGTCAGCTTGCCTTCATCAGTCAGAGCGTTGAGGATATGAGTCAGGAAGTCATGTTGCAGCCTTATCGGACTCTGGTTATGCTGCATTTTCAGTACAGTGCAAGACTTCACATAGTCTGTTGTGCTGCTGCAAGTAAGAATTTCATTGTCCCGTCCGGCACATTTGACAATAAAACACTCTTGACTTGACTAAAGACTTTGACAAGACCTCACATGGGAAACTGGGCAATTTGACAAATTCAATCCAAAATTGCATTTGGCAACAGTAGGCTGAAGGTGATGGTGGAGAGAGACACAAAAAGCTGCAGTAACTCAGCGGGACAGACAGCATCTCTGGAGAAAAGGAATAGGTGACGTTTCAGGTCGACCCGGAATGTCATCTATTCCTTCTCTCCAGAGATGCTGCCTGTCCCGCTGAGTTACTCCAGCTTTTTGTGTCTATCTTCGGTTCAAACCAGCATCTGCAGTTCCTTCCTACACAGGTGATGGTGGAGGATTGGTTTTGTGATTCGAAGCCTATGACTGTTAATTCCAGATCTAATACTCGCTCCCGAGTCTGGGTCAGTAAACCACTGAGTCGAACACTGGAGTTCAAACCCTTCTTTATTTGCATACATCACCACAGGGGCACTCACACGAGCCTGTCGCAGCCTCGCGTAAACAGAACAGAAGGAAAGACAACCAACACACCCCAACAGACACAGTGGCGGGGAACTAATGGCGATACGGACAGAGGGAGGCAACCCCTTTAGACCAATCTCAGCACCCATTCAGTACACAAAAATAAAGTAGAAACATACAGAGGAAGGCAACTCTTCTGGACCAATCACAGATACAGAAACAAAGTAGAAACAAAACACTCCCCTAACCAATCACAGACACGGAACAAGCGTCAGTGTATTGAAACATAATAAAAACCTCTTTAGGAACCCAGACTTAGTGGCAATAGGTGGGTCACATGGGCAGAAGCTTCTTGGAGTTTCTTCAGAGGTCCAGACTTACTGGCGACAGCTAGGTCACATGAGTCTCCAGCACCTTGCAATGTATTATCACCATCAGTGAAGCCCACAGACACGTGCCATTTCCCAAAGTACCCAAACCCCTGCATATTCACATCACCAGTGGTTTCCCTCAAGGATACAAGGATACAAGGATACAAAGGACATTTATTATCACATACACCAATTGGTGTAGTGAACTTTGACTTGCCAGTGATCTTTGTTATCATCAGTGTCATCACCATTACCAGATCTTTGTCATCACCAGCATCAGTGATCTTTGTTATACGCAGAGGGATCTTGGGGCCCCAAGTCAATAAATCCCTGAAAGTGGCAATTAAATAAAGTGGTAAAGAAGGCATATGTAGGAAGGAACTGCAGATGTTGGTTTACACCGAAGATAGTGGAGGAAGTCAGCGGGGCAGGCAACATCTCTGGAGAGAAGGAATGGGGGACGTTTCAGGTCGAGACCCTTCTTCAGACTGAGGGGAGGCATGTAGCACGCTTGCTTGGTTCCACAGGTTGGGGCAATGAGGAAATGAATCAGCAAGTCATGATTCACCTTTATGGTTCGGCCACATTTGGAACATTTCTGATCTATTCTGATCGCCCCAAAACAGCAAGGATGTGGAGGCTTTGGAAAGGATGCAGCGGTAGTTTACCAGAATGATGCCTGGATTGGGGGTAGTAGCTACGGGGAACAGTGGATTGTTTTCTCCGGAATGCTGGAGGTTGCAGGGAGACCTGAAAGTATATAAAATTATAAGAATATATAATTAGAATTATAAGAAATAGGATAGTCAGTCGGAGATAAATTTAAAGTGAGAGGGGCAAAGTTTAAACAAGATTTGCAGAGCAAGCTTTTTACACAGAAGGAGATGGGTGCAGGAACGTGTTGGTGCTGATGGTGGTTGAGGCAGATATGATAGTGGTGGGTAGGAGACTTTTGGGTAGGCAGAGGATATGCAGGCAATGGAGGGATATGGATTATGTGCAGGCAGATAAGAGTTGGTCTTGGCATCAAGTGCAGCACAGACATTGTTGGCTGATGGGCCTGTTCTTGAGTTGTATTGTTTTATGTTCTATTTACATTAACATAGACATAGAACATAGAAAATAGGTGCAGGAGGAGGCCATTCGGCCCTTCGAGCCAGCACCGCCCTTCATTGTGATCGTGGTTGACTGTCCCCAATCAATAACCCGTGCCTGCCTTCTCCCCATATCCCTTGATTCCACTAGCCCCTAGAGCTCTATCTAACTCTCTCTTAAATCCATCCAGTGACTTGGCCTCCACTGCCCTCTGTGGAAGGGAATTCCACAAATTCACAACTCTCTGAGTGAAAACGTTTATTCTCACCTCAGCCTTAAATGGCCTCCCCTTTATTCTAAGACTGTGGCCCTTGGTTCTGGACTCGCCCAACATTTGGAACATTTTTCCTATATCTAGTTTGTCGAGTCCTTTTATTATTTTATATGTTTCTATAAGATATCCCCTCATCCTTCTAAACTCCAGTGAATACAAACCTAGTCTTTTCAATCTTGCCTCATATGAGAGTCCCGCCATCCCAGGGATCAATCTCATAAATTCACAACTTTGAAATGATCATGAGTCTGAAGGAGGGTCTCGACCTGAAACGTCACTTATTCCTTTCCTCCAGAGATGCTGCCTGACCCGCTGAGTTACTCCAGCTATGTGTGCCCACCTTCGGTTTAAACCAGCATCTGCCGTTCCTTTGCACACAATATTGAGCTGATTAGCAGGTTTGCAGATGACACAAACATGGACGATTTTGCTGATTGAGATTGAGTGTTGGGTTACAGAATGATATTGATTAGTTGATAAAACAGTTTAGTTTAGGTTGGAGAAACAGCGTGGAAACAGACCCTTCCGCCCACCGTGTCCACACCGACCAGCGATCCCCACATATTAACACCATCCTACAAAAAATTAGAGACAATTTACAATTATACCAACCCAATTAACATACAAACAGGAAACCAGAGTTCTCGGAGAAAACCCACACAGGTCACGGAGAGAGCATCCAAACTCTGTACAGCCAAGCAGGATGGGAGTGTGGTCTCTGGCGCTGTAAGGCAGTAGCTCTGCCACTGTGCCATCATATGGCATTTGCACTAATAAGTGTGAGCCAATGTGTTTTACGAGAACTAACAGGGATATTTCATACACATTGAATATTAGGGTATTAGGGAGTATTGAGGCACAGAGGGATCTTGGTATAAATGTCCACAGACTGCTGAAGGTGGTAGCACAGGTCAACAGGATGAAGACATATGGGATATTTGACATTCACTGGAACATACAAGAACAGGAAGATTTTATATAACATTGGTTTAGCTATAGCTGGAGCACTGGGTACCATTCTTGTTGCCACACTATAGGAAGTATGTGATTGCACTGGAGAGGGAGTAGAGCAGATTCAATAGACAATAGGTGCAGGAGTAGGCCATTCGGCCCTTCGAGCCAGCACCGCCATTCAATGTGATCATGGCTGATCTTCCACAAACGGTACCCCGTTCCTGCCTTCTCCCCATATCAGCTGACTCTGCTATCTTTAAGAGCCCTATCTAACTCTCTCTTGAAAGCATCCAGAGAACCGGCCTCCACCGCCCTCTGAGGCAGAGAATTCCACAGACTCACAACTCTCTGTGTGAAAAAGTGTTTCCTCATCTCGTTCTAAATGGCTTACCCCTTATTCTTAAACTGTGGCCCCTGGTTCTGGACTTCCCCAACATCGAAAACATTCCTGCCTCTAGCGCATCAAAACCCTTAATTTATATTACTAAAAGTCTGATCTTGACCACTTCCTGTTGTTCTGTATATTGATTTTAGAAAAAATGCTGCCACTTATGGCTGTGATTTTTGGCCATCTTCCTCAGAGTACCCCTCCGCTTTGCAGAACAAGAGGATTTTTCCCATCGATGAAAAATAAAAGAGTTATTAGTGTTTAAAAAATGATGAGATTCTCTCTCCTGAAGGCCATGCCCCTTCCGGAGGGACTATAAAACCCAGAAGTGTTGAGTGCCTCAGTCAGTCACTGCAAGATGGGGGAGCGAGAGGGTCATGTCTCTCAGTCTGAGCTGTGAATAACACTGAACACATGTCTACTAAACTGTGTGTGACCTTGAGTACCCTTAATGTGGTTTGAAGTGAAGCACTGCAAATGGCTGCTGTTGGTGGTGGTTGGTTTAAACTGAAGCACTACAAATGGCTGTTGTTGGTGGTGGTTACTTAACAACTTCCTGCTTGCACTCTATATTGATTTTAGATAAAATGCTACCACTTATGGCTGTGATTTCTGGCCATCTTACTCAATCCCCCTCTGCTCATCATGTGCAGAGGATTCTTCCCATGAAAAATAAAAGTGTTATTAGTGTTTAAAAAATGTTGAGAATCTCTCTCCTGTAAATCGCGACGTGAAGGCCACACCCCTTCAGGTGAGAGGGGGGAGGGATTATAAAACCCGGAAGTGTGGGTGTGGCTCAGTCTCCGTAAGATGGGGAGTGAGAGGTCACGACTGTCTGAGCTGTGAATCAATTGAAAACACTGAATGTCTACTGAACTGTGAGCTTGGTGTTTATGTGGTATATGGTGTGGTTTTATGGTGGTTTCACCCTGCTTGAAATGGTATGAAACTGCATTTGAATGTGGTGGCCTTGCACCCTGCATGAAATGGTATGAAACTGCATTTGGATTTGGTGGCCTTGCACCCTGCTTGAAGTGGTGTGAAACTGCACATGAATTTGTTGCCCTTGCACCCTGCTTGAAGTGGTCGTAAACTGCACTTGAATTCGGTGGCCTTGCACCCTGATGGAAGTGGTATGAAACTGCACCTGAATTTGGTCGCCTTGAACCCTGCTTGAAATGTTAGGAAACTGTACTTGAATTTGGTCGCCTTGCACCCTGCTTGAAATGGAATTTCATGGAAAAGCCGTGCGTCAACTGCCAGCCCACCAGCCATGAGTGAGCTGCCAGCACATCAGGCTTGAGTGACTGAGCTGCCACCCCAAGAATCCATTTGGTCCACAATGTCGATACTAGCCCTCTGAAAACCAGTCCCTTCATCCCACAACACCCATACTAGTGCTTCAGAAAGCCCCCCCAATATTGGAATTGGTGGAGAGGTGGAATATTGCGTTGGGGGACTAGTAATCTTATAGGTTTACAATAAGATTTCCTCTCATCCTTCTGAATTCTAGTATACAAGCCCAGCCGCTCCATTCTATCAACATTTGACAGTCCCAGAAAGACATTCAGTTACGTGGAGAAGAAAGGTCTTGACCCAAAATGTCACCTTTTCCTTTTCTTCAGAGATGCTGCCTGTCCCGCTGAGTTACTCCAGCTTTTTGTGTCTATATCCAGCTTTTTCCTTCCTACACGTCTGGAAAGACTTGCTACTTTCCTTGGAGTTGAAGAGACTGAGGCGGGCCCCCAAGATTTTGTGAGGCTTTCTCTGTGGCTTCTATGGGTCTTTAACAAGAGGGCACAGATTTACTGTAAAATATGTGAGGTTTAGAGGAGAACTAAGAAAGAACATTTTCACCCAGAGAGTGGTTGTGAATCATGCACACGCTAACCAAACTCCTTTGAATCAATCCCTCACCATTTGGATACTATGTAGGTAATATGTCTTCTTATTCACTGGCCAAAGTGGACAACGTCTCATTGTCCAACATTCTCCTCCATCTGCCAGAGATCTTTACTTCCTCACTAAATCCAGCTGTACCCCACCACAGCCTTGTGTCCTCTTCACAAAGACCCTGTCTTTGGGTCACCGTCAACTTAATCGGCCATACTGTTAAAGCCTTCATGCAGATCATTTACGTACATTGTAAAATGTGAATCTGCAGAACTGATTCCTGTGATAAACCGCTAATCAGAAATAAATCAACTTCCACTGAGGCTGTTTCCCATTAGCCTATCATTCTTATGCCGATGTCAATAGGTATTCTCCTACCTCGTGAACTTTTTTAGGCAATAACCTTTTGAAAATCAAAGCATCGTCAACAACTGGGTAGTCTGTTCAGTTCTGGGCACCACGTTATAGGAAAGATGTTGTCAAGGGAACAGAGAAGATTTACGAGGATGCTGCCAGGACTAGAGGGTGTGAGCTATAGGGAGAGGTTGAGTCGGCTGGGACTTTATTTCTTGGAGGGCAGGAGGATAAGGGGTGATCTTATCGAGGTGTATAACATCATGAGAGGAATAGATTGGGTAGATGCACAGTGTGTAGGAAGGCACTGCAGGTGCTGCTTTAAACCAAAGATAAACACAAAAAGCTGGAGCAACAAGTAGCATCTCTGGAGAGAAGGAATCAGTGACTTCTTCAGATGTCTCTTGCCCAGAGTTGGTGATTTGAGAACCAGAGGACATAGTTTTAAGATAAAGGGAAAAGAAAATAATTGGAATCTGAGGGGTTACTTTTTCACACGAAGGGTGGTGGGTGTATGGAACAAGCTGCCAGAGGAGGTAGTTGAGGCAGTGACTATCCCAATGTTTAAGAAACAGTTAGACAGGTACATAGATAGGACAGGACCCGCCCGCGTTAAGGACCAAACGCGGGCAGCTGGGACTAGTGTAGCTGGGACATGTTGGCCGGTGTGAGCAAGTTGGGCTGAAGGGCCTGTTTCCATGCTGTATCATTCTATGACTCGACAACCGTTTTGGTTTTTCCTGATTACATTGAATTTTTCTCATCGTCCTTTTGTAATGTCTTTAATAATCGCTCCTAGCATTTGTGCAGCCATTAATGTTAAACTGACGTGTTTGTTCATCTTTTTGAATAAAGGAATAATATGAGCTGCTTTTCAATCTAACGGAGACTTCTCTGAATCTAGGGGATTCAGGAAACTTGTAACTAACATTTCACCTTGTCACTTCTGTTTGAACCCTGCAATGAAATCCTTTAGGAGATTGTGTGGGCCTGCCCCACTTAGGCGATTTTTCTCGGTGACTGCCTTCGACTGTCATAGTCATAGCAGGTCAGTGATCAACCGGCGACTGGACCCGCCCTAAGACAATGTCTACGACAATGTCTACAACAACCTACCAGTCTACGTCAAGCTAACGACAACCGGCAACCCATTAGGACGTCCACCTACGACCACACCTACGACAACCTATGTCCACCTGCGACAAGCTAAGACAAGTTAAGACAATTCAGTCACCGGTACCTGTCGCCGGTTGACATAGGTTGACGTAGGTAGTCACCAATGGAATTCTCCAGAGTCAGCACCGGCAACAATCTACGTCATCCTGGCGACAGCACCTATGGCAGCACCCGCGTCAGGAGAAGACAAGCTACGCTCGTAGGTGTCAAGCCAACTGTCACCGAAAAATTTTGAAATTTCAAAATCCAGTGTGGACCAGAAATATGCTATGGTTTTTTGGGCGACTGAGGAGACTACTTACGACCATACATGCGACACCCTGACGACCATGTGGCGACAGCCTAGTCGCCTGTAGTCACCTAAAAAATAGCCTGAGGGGCCTGTCCCACTTAGGTGACTTTTTAGGTGAGTGCAGGAGACTCTGCGCTCGCCACATGGTCTCCACATGTTCGCTGGTGGTCTCTGGTGTGTCTCCTTCGTGGTCGAGAGGAGTTCCCGCATTCTGGGAACTAGTTGCGCCCTCAGTATGGTCGCCATGGAGAAAATTGAAATATCCTGTAGTCGTAGGTGCAGTTGTAATGGGGTCACCATGTAGTTGTGGGTAGTCGAGGTAGTCGTAGGTAGTTTTAGTTAATCGCTTTTGCTGACCGGTCATTTTCATTGGCTCATTGATGGAAAAAAACATAAGCACGAGTTTTCAGAACCAAGGAGAACCGACCGGTAATGTTAAATGCCCGCCAAACATCACAGCTGTGTATCTCTGTGAGATTAAACGTTGTCTGGCTCCTTAAAAGTGTCTGCACTCTTTCTCCCCCCCCCCTCCCCCCATTCTCTCCCCCCCCCCCCTTCTCCCCCCTCTTTTAAAGGACTTACTGTACACTGTACTAGCTGTCTTAACCTTCCTGTTCATCGCGGTGTGTGTCTGTATCACCTTGGCTTTGCACTGTGTGAATTTCAGACAGCGCTCCCCCTGCTTTCCCTGGCCCTTGCCTTTGCGATGTGTGCGTGCGTGTGTGTGTGTGTGTGTGTGTGTGTGTGTGTGTGTGTGTGTGTGTGTGTGTGTGCGTGCGTGCGTGCGTGCGTGCGTGCGTGCGTGTGCGCGCGTGCGTGCGTGTGTGCGTGTGTGTGTGTGTGTGTGTGTGTGTGTGTGTGTGTGCGTGTGTGTTTTCCACTCTGACGGTCGCCGTTCCAGTTCCCGGTTTTTCAGGTGGGTGCCGCGAACTTGACAGTCGCCGGCAATCTGCTGAAAAATCGCTTAAGTGGGACAGGGACAGAAGTCCTCAAGGTCCAACAGTTTGCTCCTTCTTTCCTTACTTAAGAAGGAATAGATTCAGAGAAGGGTCACTAAATTGCTATCTGGCTTGAGGGGTTTGTCTTATGAGGTGCAGTTGAGCAATGTGGACCCACAGTCACTGATGTTGAGAAGAATGAGAATTAATCTTATTGAAACATTTAAGATTCTGATTAAAAACTGATATGATGTTTTCTCATGGGGAAATCTAGATCATGAGGGATAGCTGTCCTATTAAGAGAAATGGGATTCCTTGTTTGAGGTACGTGACTTTGGAATTCTCGAAATTGATTATGTCATTGTGGATGAAACACCAAATATGTTGGATACTGAGATAGATTTTTCAACTAAGGGGATTTAAGGGTTATGTGAAAAAGACAAGGAAATATAGTTGAGAGCTAGGGCAGATTAGCCCTGAACTTATTGAATTACAGAGCAGACTGAAGGAACTTCATTACTCCTGCTCTTATTTTAATATTTATTTTTTGTGCAGGGTGATTTAATAGGTTATTACTCACTCCAGATCTAATTTAGATTGAAAGATTGAAATCACCTCTATTTAATTGGCTGTAAATGGAATGAACATGGAAGATTGTAATCCTCAGAGCATCAACAGAGATGTTTAAATTCATCAATAAATATCATCAGGA
This sequence comes from Okamejei kenojei, assembly GCA_035221665.1. Lineage (NCBI taxonomy): Eukaryota > Metazoa > Chordata > Chondrichthyes > Rajiformes > Rajidae > Okamejei > Okamejei kenojei. The sequence goes on along the minus strand of CM069137.1, from coordinate 97,487,844 downwards.
TGCTAATCCTATTCAGGTTCACCTTTTGAGTGGAAACGTCACACTAGAGTGAAAAAGGGTAGAGATTGTCTTTTGGGGTTCATGCTTAATATGTGCCTATAATAATTAGTTCCATGTGGCAACTTAGAGAGTTCTCCATAAAACCTTGCTTGTCTGCTAATGATTGCTCCCTTGTAAGCTGGCCTTTTATTTGGTTTAATCGGTTTGTTGCAAAACCGTGTATGATCATCAGATCTCAGAAAATGACACACTGAACATGGCTTAAACCACAGCTATAGAACATGCTAATTAAAAAGAATATCATGGGCATCGGTGGTGGGGTCGGAGCGGTGTGGCGGCCGTGCTCTGGGCCCATGTAGAGAGCCTTCCCGTGAGCGAGGCTGAAGCAGAGAGGCCTTATTGTGGTCTCTCTGCTTCAGCCTCGCTCATGGGAAGGCTCTCTACATGGGCCCAGAAGACCAGGAGGTTCGTCAGACGGTAGAACCGCCCGCAGGCTCGGCGGTATGGGCGGGAAACGCTGGAGATGTCGAATATGAGGAGTAAACCGGTAGGTGAGTGAACGGCAGTAATGACTCCAGCACCTTTGAGATCGAACTGCAGGAAGTGCCCCTGGGACAGGAGAGGGATGTTGGTTCTCGAGAGGGCAATGGAGGAAGGCCCTACAGGAGTCTGAGATTTACCAGGATTAGGAACTGCTCCAGTGGGCCAAGCGCGTGAGAGGGTCAGACATTGGAAATGGCGCCTAATCATGGCGGCGCCTGCAACTGTAAATATGCAAAAAGAAAATTGCTGTGCAGTTGCACATGTGTCACAGAAAACAGCAGTGAGCCATCAACAATACATATCATTGCTTTAGTTTACATGAAAACTATTCCTGCTCAAATAAGTAAATCATAAACAAGCATTTCTTTTAGTAATATATGGTCATGTGAAGAGCTTTGCTTTTTAATAATGGATTCTCTTCGCATTTTCTTCACATTCTCAAGAACTGATGAATCTCTCGGATGAGGAAGCATTCTCGAATATACTGCTAGTGCAATTTGAAAATGTGAAAGGGTATAGTTATAAGGTGAGAGGGGGAAAGTTTAAAGGAGGTGTGCAGGGCAGGTTTTTTATACAGAGTGTGGTGAGTGTCTGGGACACGTTGCCGGGGGTGGTGGTTGTAGCAACTAATTTAGAGGCATTTAACAGACTTATGGACAGACATCTGGATATGCAGGGAAATCCATATGCGATATGGGTTATGTACAGCAAGATAGGTGATGGTGTTGGCATCGTGTGCGTAACTTTGTGAGCCGCAGGGCCTGTTCTTGTGCTGTACTGTTCTAAAGTTGAACCTGAAGATAGCATTTCTAAAATATACTTTAAAAAGTCAAGTAAATGACTGCAGAGGAGATGGGAAGATAAGAAAGTGGAGAGGACAGGACAACACAGAGGTAAATGGGTTAACGCCACACTCCCTAGCACATCAACGTCTCTATTTCCTTAGAAGGCTTAGGAAGTTCAGCATGTCCCCTACAACTCTCACCAAGTTCTACAGATACACCATAGAAAGCATTTTATCAGGATGCATCACAGCTTGGTTTGGGAACATCTCCATCCAAGACCGCACGGATATGCAGCAAATTATGAATGCAGCCCAGACCAACCTCCCTTCTATTGACTCAATTTATACCTCATGCTACCTCAGCAACGCCAGCAGCAGAATCAAGGACAAGTCACACCCTGGCCACTCCCTCTTCTGCCCTCTCCCATCAGGCAAAATGTATAGATGTGTGAGAACACACACCTCCAGATTCAGGGACAGTTTCTTCCCAGCTGTTATTAGGCAACTGAATCACAACCAGAGAGCAGTGCTGAACTACTATCTACAACATTGTGACCCTCAGACTATCCTTGATCGGACTTTGCCGGCTTTACCTTGCACTAAACGCTATTCCCTTATCTACACCTTGTAAATGGCTCGATTGTAATCATGTATCGTCTTTCTGCTGACTGGATAGCACGCAACAAAAGCTTTTCACTGTACCTCGGTACACGTGACAATAAACTAAACTGTAAACTAAACTGTAAACTAAACTGTGAACTTAAGTGTGCAGGTTTTTCAGATCAAAGCATCAGGATAATATTATACAATAATATCACCATCACTATTTTCCTATCTGCTATTTTCTTCTGCAAGAAAAAATTCACCTCGTGATCTCTCTGGAGCTGTAACACCCAGGTGAATTTGTGAATGTATTGATTCTCTGCCACAGAAGGCAGTAGAGGCCAATTCACTGGCTGAATTTAAAAGAGAGTTAGATAGAGCTCTTGGGGCTAGCGGAATCAAGGGATATGGGGAGAAGGTGGGCACGGGTTACTGATTGTGGATGATCAGCCATGATCACAATGAATGGCGGTGCTGGCTTGAAGGTACTAAATGACCTCCTCCTGCGCCTATTTTCTATGTAAGATCATTATTTCCCACTGGATCCCTGCTATCTTCAAGAAGAGAAAACAATCTTCCAAAGTGTCCCATTACATGATTAAATAAAATAATAATGGAAGTAGCCTCAATGTTCACAAGTTCACAAGTTATAGGAGTAGAATTAGGCCATTCAGCCGATCGAGTCTACTCCACTGTTGAATCATGGATTATCTCTGCCTCCTAATCCCATTTTCCTGCCTTCACCCCATAACCCTTGACACACGTTCTCATCAAGAATGTCTCCTCACTATGCACCAATGTCCTATGTCCCCTTCTTTTATTTAGCAATGGCCATCACTCTATCCTGTGTCAAACAACACAAAACCAAAACTATGAAGAAAATGCACGATGTAAGCTTGCCTTTCATTCAAACTTCAATCATAAATAAAGAACTAAAACTTTGCGTGTGAAAGTAAACTACACATCCTTGTGCATTCCCCCCATGCCTGCCATCTGATCACCTTCCTTATCCTAGTGCTGCTCCACGAGTTGCGGTTGCGCCAGGCGATGGTCACGGTGGTGCAGCGGTAGAGCTGCTGCCTTACAGAGCTTGCACCGCCGGAGACCCGGGTTTGATCCCGACTACGGGTGCTGTCTGTACGGAGTTTGCACGTTCTCCCCGTGACCGCATGGGTTTACTCCAAGATCTTCGGTTTCATCCCACACTCCGAAGGCATATGGGTTTGTAGGTTAATTGGCTTGATGTATGGAAATTTTCCCTAGTGTGTGTAGGATAATGTGCGGTGATCTCTGGCTGTAGCTCTAAACTAAATAGAGGAAGACCATGACCGGTGACATCTAACAACAAAGGATCCCATGGGTGGGCATTAGAGTACCATCCTTATACTGTATTAGCTGCAGATGGACAATATTAAGTAGCATGGGTAAGGAGATACCTGCTGTCACTTTGGGATACAAAAGAGGATCATTATCCATGGAGCCATTAATGCTCCATTAATTGTTTCTGCAAATCAACCAATTCATTGGCAACAAAGACTGATGAAGGCCTCTGTTAAACGGCATATCCAGACCCACATGGCAGCAGTTAGCCGGACAGCCCTCGACTTTCCGTGACTTCCCTCACCCCTTGGAAGCTAGTTTTGCTGTTGTGTAAGATGCTGTTGGTGCTGATCACTTGTTTCCAAGTTAGATCGAGTGAGCACAAGCTCTGCAATCTTGGTGCTCAATTACCCTTGCACATTTTTGTAAGGACTTTCAGTGTAGCAAGCATTCAAAAGAAAAAAAGTAAAATATCCCTAGTGTGCGTCGGATAGCGTTAATGTGCGGGGATCGCTGGTCGGTGCAGACTCATTGGGCCGAAAGGCCTGGTTCCTTGCTGTATCTCTAAGCTAAATAAACTCAACCAGCCTTTGAAATCTCTGGCCATAAGAGTACTAATCAGATAAATACTTTCCTCCTATCTCATGTTAAATGTAGCTGCAAAATTAATATATCAAACACATTTCGGACTGGAAGATCGACACAAAATGCTGGAATAACACTGCGGGACAGGCTGAGTTGCTCCAGATTTTTGTGTATCTTTGGTTTTAAACCAGCATCTGCAGTTCCTTCTTACACAAACTACTGTGATAATTCACTCTGCAGTCTTCTGCCACTTACACCTATTTCCTGGTCTGCCATGGGAAACTGATTCCACCTCTATCTATTTGCTCAATATTTGAGCAACTACAAAATACAAGATACATTTATTTGTCACATGTGCCAGTTGGCACAGTGAAATGCAATCACCATACAACCATACAACATACAACAAAAATAAAGAACACAACACACGATAGAGTTCAACATAAAACATCCCCACACAGCAGAATCAAAGTTTCCCACTGTGAGGGAAGGCACCAAAGTCAGTCCTCTTCCTCTAATGTTCCCCAATGTTCACCCGTGGTCGGAGCCTCCCCGACCCCTCTGGAGTCGCCGCTACAGGCGGCCCGATGTTCAGGCCGGCTCGCTGGGATTGGGGGACCACCCTAGCGGCTTGGACATCCGAGTCGCTGGGGAGGTCGCTGAGAACTGATCCCAGTTCTAAATTTGTAGTGTCATCAGTTGACATTATCATTTCTTTTCTGTGTAAGTAGGAAGTGCAGATGCTGGTTTAAACCAAAGATAGACACAAAAATACTGGAGTAACTCAGCGGGGCAGGCAGCATCTCTGGAGAGAAGGAATGTTTTTGGATCGAGACCCTTCTTCAGACTCTTTAAAAATATATATATTTTTAGTTGAGGTTGGGCTGGAGGGGAACAAAGGTGAGGCCTCTGCTCAGGCCAGACCGTTCCGATTAAGAAAGGGGGAGGTCAAGGGGAATGGTGAAGACACAACAAGGGTGGGGGTTGGGGGTCAGGGAAGGGCCGGGGAGTGAACGGAGGTTGTCTGAAGAAGGGTTTTGACCCAAAACATCATCCATTCCTTTTATCCAGAGATGTTGCCTGTCCCGCTGAGTTACTCTGAGTCTATCATTTATTTTTCTGTTGCCTGCTTCCTCATCCTGTAAAGGAAAAAGTAAGAAATGCCTGCTTTTATCACTTGCAGTTTGAGCATCCAAAGAGATGGTGGGATGATGACGAAGTGGGAAGAACAGAAGGGGGATGAGGCTCATCCTCTGTCTCCTCATCATGGCTTCATTGATGACATTTCTGATTATAATCAATGTGGTCTCTTCTGTAAGTAGAGAGCATAGGTGCATCAGTTCTCTCACTTCTATGCTGCCTTCTGTTGCGATGCGTTAGATTCTTTGCCAATTAAGTAGGATGTGTTGATGAGTAATATGCGTGGATGACACAGCTGTTAGAATTGAATAGCTGTTGGTTTGCAGCGACTGTGTTGACTGTGCAAGGGCAGAAACAATATAGAATGGATCAGGTAAAGTATACAACTCCAAAAGGCCTCTACTTCCTTAGTAGGCTGAGGAAGTTCAGCATGTCCCCTACAGCTATCACCAACTTCGACACCATTATCAGGTTGCATCACAGCTTGGGTTTGGAATCCATCCAAGACGGCAAGAAATTGCAGCCAATTGTGGACGCAGCCCAGACCATCACACAAACCAACCTCCCTCCAACCTCCTGGCCATGACAAGGCCAGCTGCATAATCAAGGACACCTCCAAATTCAGGGACAGTTTCTTCCCAGCTGTTATCATGCAACTGAACCATCCTACCATAACCAGAGAGCAGTGCTGAACTACTATCTACCTCATTGGAGACCCTCGGACTTTCCTTGATCGCACTTTATTGGCTTTACCTTGCACTAAACGTTATCCCCTTATCATGTGTCTAAACACTGTAAATGGCTCGATTGTAATCAAGTATTGTCTTTCCGTTGATTGGATAACACGCAACAAAAGCTTTTCACTGTACCTCAGTACACGTGACAATAAACTAAATTAAATTAAGGATTCAGATTTGTTGAATATTTAAAAAATCACGAATTAAATAATAAGTGTGAACATAGGACATAGAACAGCACAGGATTGGGCTCTTCGGCCCGAAATGTTTGCACCAAGACAACCTGACTCTTAATCTCATTGCCCCAAGCAATTACACCAAGCTGCCCATACACCTACTTTGCCTTCTTGTGCCGCCACTTTGAGTGAGCTATGAACTTGGGCTCATCAATGCTGCTATTAGACTCAATCTCTCAAAGTGCAACACCTCACACTTGCTTCAAATAAACTCCAGAGTTAAGGGAAGTCATGGTGTGTCTGTTCCTAAGTACTTCTAGATATAGGCCAAATGTTAATCAGCCTACTCCTATTTCAGTCATAGTTTGGTGATTGATGTGCTTCCAAGATAATTGTTCAATAATGTCATTTTATTGGGGCAAATTGAGTAGGGAGTGAGACTTGTACATTTGGAAAAATGTGTCTTTTGAACACATTCACCAAGGAAACTGGTATCAAATTATTAAATATAGAACAATACAGCACCTCCGTTCACAGGCAAAGATTAGAGGACATTGTTTTCAGATGCGAGCAGCACGATTCAAAGGAGGTGTGCAGCGAGTTCCAGGCACCCACCATCTTTGAGTAAAAAACCTGCCCTGTACACCTCCTTTGAATCGTGCCCCTCCCATCTGAAAACAATGTCCTCTAATCTTTGACATTTCCAGGCTGGGATAAAAGTTTCTGAGAGTCCATCCTCTTATACTTTTATATACTACCATCAGGTCTCCCCTCAGCCTCCAACACTACAGAAAAAAATCCAAGGATAGACACAAAATGCTGGAGCAACTCAGTATGACAAGCAGCATCTCTGGAGAGAAGGAATGGGTGACGTTTCGGGTCGAGACCTTTCTTCAGAGCAATCTGTCCTTATAGATAATACCATCTATGGCAGGCAGCATTCTGGTAAACGCCTGTGCCCTTTTCAAAGCCTCCAATGCTCAGGACATTTCTATAAAGCTGCAACATTACTTCCTGACTCTCATACTGAATGCCCCGATGTGTGAAGTGCTACATCTTGGCAGGACAAATCAAAATAGGACGTACATGGTAAATGGTAGGGAATTGAGGAATGCTGTGGAACAGAGGGATCTAGGAATAACTGTGCATAGTTCCCTGAAGGTGGAATCGCATGTAGATAGGGTGGTAAAGTAAGCCTTTGGTGTGCTGGCCTTTATAAATCAGAGCATTGAATATAGGAGTAGGGAAGTAATGTTAAAATTGTACAAGGCATTGGTAAGACCAATTCTGGAGTATGGTGTACAATTTTGGTTGCCTAGTTATAGGAAGGATGTCAACAAAATAGAGAGAGTACAGAGGAGATTTACTAGAATGTTGCCAGGGTTCCAGCAACTATGTTAGAGAGAAAGGTTGAACAAGTTAGGTCTTTATTCTTTGGAGCGCAGAAGGTTAAGGGGGGACTTGATTGAGGTCTTTAAAATGATGAAAGGGATAGACAGAGTTGACGTGGATAAGCTTTTCCCATTGAGGGTAGGGAAGATTCAAACAAGAGGGCATGACATGAGAATTAAGGGACAGAAGTTTAGGGGTAACGTGAGGGGGAACTTCTTTACTCAGAGGGTGGTGGCTGTGTGGAATGAGCTTCCAGCAGAGGTGGTGGAGGCAGGATCGATTTTAACATTTAAAAGTAAAGTGGATAGGTATATGGACGTGAAGGGAATGGAGGGGTATGGTCTGAGTGCAGGTAGATGGGACTAGGGGAAAACAAATGGTCGGCACGGACTGGAAGGGCCGAGAGGGCCTGTCTCCGTGCTGTAATTGTTATATGGTTATATGGTTATATGACTCTGGGATGATGCAGGGACGCTGCAGAAAGCCTTGGACAGGTTGGAAGAGTGTGCAGAGAAGTGGCAGATGGAATACAGCAGAGCAAAGTGTGGAGTCATACATTTTGATAGTAGGCATAAAGGCGTAGACCATTTTTCTAAATGGGGAAAGAATTCAGAAATCAGAGGTGCAAAGGGACTCGGGAGTGCAAGAAAAGTTAATTTGCAAGTCAAATCGGTTTTTGAATTTGCAATTAAACCTCATTGAAACTTAGCAAAGAGTGAAAGGCCCAGATACAGTGGATGTGGAGAGGATGTTTCCACTAGTGGGAGAGTCTGGGACCAGAGGTTGTAGCCTCAGAATAAAAGGACATACCTATAGAAAGGAGATGAGGAGGAATTTCTTTAGCCAAAGGGTGGTGAATCTGTGGAATTCATTACCACAGACAGCTGTGCAGGCCAAGTTTAAGGCAGAGATAGATAGATTCTTGATGAGTACGTGTGTCAGGGGTTATGAGGAGAAGGCAGGAGAATGGGGTTGAGAGGGAGAGGTAGATCAGCCATGATTGAATGGCGGAGTAGCCTTGATGGGCCTACTGGCCTAATTCTGTCCCTATCACTTATGACCTTATGACCTTATCACAGGGAGAATATGCTGACACCTCATAAACAACATTGGAAGTAAGTATTGAACCCAGGTTACTGTAGTTGTGAGGAAGCAACTATGATTGCTAAGATCACCATTATTGCTTTGCATATTTTGTCTTTTCACCCATTTCCTGCTATTTCTGAACATGGAACCACATCATTTTTACTGGGTTCCTTCTGGTGTTCTTGAACAATGGAGTTTGAGAGGAAACCTTGACACCTGAGAATACGTAGTCAAGGTTTCAAGGCCAGTTTATTGTCACGTGTACCAATTAAGGTACAGTGATATGCGAATTACCATACAGCCATACTAAAAGAAAGACACACAACTACATAAACGTTAACATAAACATCCACCACAGCGGATTCCCCACATTCCTCACTGTGATGGAAGGCAATAAGGTCCAATCTTCTTCCTCTTTATTCTCCCGCGTCGGGGCGATTGAAGTCTCTGCGTCGGGGCGATCGGCGCTCCTGCGGCTTGGAGTTTCCGAAGTCATCTGACCAGGGACCGCGAGCTGCACAATGGGATCCCAATTTGAGTTGATCTACCTGAGACGTGCTTTGCAGAATAGTGCAGCAACATGACTATCAGAGAGATGAGATTCACCTTTGATAGACACTATTTGGGCACCAGCAGTATTACTGAGGACTGGTTTGTGAACAGCACCAATCATATTAACATTAGTATGGTAAAACATATCACCAGAAATGAACTTTAGATATTGTAAATATGCAAGTTTTGGATATTGGAGAAATGGTGTTTGAATATCTCATACAAAAGTAGAGACACGTTTGTTGGCACTGGGCCAGTACTCGCTGGAGTTTGGAAGGATGAGGGGAAGCCTCACTGAAACTTATAGAATAGTGAAAGGCCTGAATAGAGTAGATGTGGAGAGGATGTTTTCACTAGTGGAAAAGTCTAGGACTAACGGTCATAGCATCAGAAATAAAGGTTGTTCCTTTGGGAAGGAGACGAGGAGAAATTTTGTTTGTTGAAGGGTGGTGAATCTGTGGAATTCTTTGGCACAGAAGGCTGTGGAGGCCAAGTCAATTGATATTTTTAAGTCAGAGATACATTTTTGATTATTACGGGTGTCAGGAGTTATGGGGAGAAGGCAGGAGGTTGGGGTAAGGAGGGATAGATCAACCATGATTGAATGGCAAAGTTGACTTGATGGGCTGAATGGCCTAATTCTGCTCCTATCACATGACTTTATGTCTCAAGAAACATATAAACACAGAAAATAGGTGCAGGAGTGGGCCATTCAGCCCTTCGAGCCAGCACCGCAAATCAATATGATCATGGCTGGTCATCCAAAATCAGTACCCCATTCCTGCGTTCTCGTCATATCCCTTGATTCCAATAGCCCCTAGAGCTAAACCTAACTCTTGCTAGAATCTTACGTTATATATAAATTGCTGGAATAACTCAGTGACTTCCTGAGTTACTCCAGTACTTTGTGCATCATACAAAATAGTAATTTTTAATGATTGGCATCAATGATTAATGAAATATGCACAAAACGCATTGATGTGAAACTTCATCTGTGCAGTAGAGATGGCCTCCCCTTTATCTTTAGACTCTGCCCCCTGGTTCTGGGCTCCCCCATCATTGGGAAGCATCTAGCTTGTCCAGTCCTTTTACAATTTTATACATTTCTATAAGATATTCTCTCATCCTTCTAAATTCCAGTGAATACAAGCCCAATCTTTCCAATCTTTCCTCATATAACAGTCCCGCCATCCCGGGGATTAACCTCGTGAACCTACGTTGCACTGTCTCAATAGCAAGGGTGTCCTTCCTCAAATTAGGAGATCAAAACTGCACATAATACTCCAGATGTGGTCTCACCAGGGCCCTCTTTATTCAGAAGGACCTCTTTATTCCCATACTCAAATCCTCTCGTTATGAAGGCCAGCATGCCATTAGTTTTTTTCACTGCCTGCTGTACCTGCATGTTTACTTTCAGTGACTGGTGTACAAGGACACCCAGGTCTCGCTGCACTTCCCTTTTTCCTAATCTGACACCATTGAGATAATAATCTGCCTCCTTCTTCTTGCTGCCAAAGTGGATAACCTCACATTTATCCACATTATACTGCATCTGCCACGCATCTGCCCATTCACTCAAACTGTTAAGGTCACCCTGCAACCTCCTAGCATCCTCTTTGCAGTTCACACTGCCACCCAGCTTTGTGTCATCTGCAAATTTGCTCGTGTTACTTTTAATTCCATCATCTAAATCATTAATATATGTTGTAAATAGTTGAGGTCCCAGCACCAAGCCTTGTGGCACTCCACTCGCCATTGCCTGCCATTCTGAAAGGGACCCGTTTATTCCTATTCTTTGTTTCCTGTCTGCCAATCAATTTTCTATCCATGTCAATACCCTACCCCCAATACCAAGTGCTCTAATTTTGCCCAATAATCTCGTGTATGGGACCTTATCAAAGGCTTTCTGAAATTCCAGATACACTACATCCACAGGCTCTTCTTCATCCATTTTACTTGTCATATCCTCAAAAAATTCCAGATTAGTCAAGCAGGATTCCCCCTTCATAAATCCATGCTGACTTGGACCAATCCTTTCACTGCTATCCAAATGTGCCATTATTACTTCTTTAATAATTGACTCCAGCATCTTCCCCATCACTGATGTCAGGCTAACTGGTCTATAATTCTCTCTCACTCCTTTCTTGAAAAGTGGGATAACATTAGGTAACCTCCAATTCACAGGATCTGACCCTGAATCTATAGAACATTGGAAAATGATCACCAATGCATCCAAGATTTCTAGATCGAGTGCCCTGGGATGCAGACCATCAGGACTTGTGGATTCTTCATCTCTCCACTCCGTATTGCCCTTTTTGTTACTTTCTGTTGTCCTTTGAAAGTTTGCAAATCCTCTGGCTTCTGGCTACTCTTTGCTATGTTATACACCTTTTCTTTTAGTTTTATTCCATCCCTAACTTCTCTTGTCAGCCACGGTTGCTTCTTACTCCCCTTAGACTCTTTCTTCCTCTTTGGAATGAAATGGTCCTGCCCCTTCTAGATTATGCCCAGAAATTCCTGCCATTGCCGTTCAACCGCCATTCCTGCCTGGATCCTTTTCCAGTCGACCTTGGCCAGCTCCTCTCTCATGCCTTCATAGTCCCCTTTGTTCAACTGCAACACTGACACTTCTGATTTAACTTTATCCCTCTCAAATTGCAGCTTAAAACATCATATTATGGTCACTACCACCTAGCGGTTCCTTTACCTTGAGTTCCCTTATTAAATCTGGCTCATTAGACAACACTAAATCTAGAAATGCATTTTCTCTGGTCGGCTCCAGTACAAGCTGCTCTAAGAATCCATCTCAGAGGCACTCCACAAACTCCCTTTCTTGGGGTCCAGGACCAACCTAATTTTCCCAGTCTACCTGCATATTGAGATCTCCCATAACCAAGTGGCATTACAATTGTTACATGCTAATTTTACCTTCTGCTGCAAATTGCACCCTAGATCCAGGCTACTGTTTGGGGGCCTGCAGATAACTCCCCCAAACAGCCTTTACAATTCCTCAATTCTATCCACAATGATTCTACATTGTCAGTCCCTATGTCACACCTTGCAAGGGACTGAATTTCATCCCTTAGGCAATCTTAGGTAATTAACTAAATCTGGTTCACTACTCCTTATTCAATCTGAAAATTGCCTTGCTGGTGTTTGTTTTGATCACACAGAGTTCTTCCTGAACAAGAAAGACTTGTAGAATTAATTTCATGGAGTTAGTATGCCACAGAATGTTCACAACTAATGAAGTGCTTTGGGAGTTCCACTCAATGATGTGAGTGGAATTATCAAATCCCCCAACAATCTGACATGACCTGAACTATTTATCCATATCTATAAAATATCTCCCATTAAATCTGTCTATCTTGTGTATGTGCTTACAATGTGTAACTGCATATTACTCATATTTCATATATAATATACACTAGAGTAAGTGGGACCCATTGTCACATGGGAGGTCTGGTCCCCCAACGCAACCCGTTCCCGCAACGCAATATTCCACCACTCACCCGCTCCCCCAACGCAACCTGTTCCCCCAACGCAATTTTCCACCACTCACCTATAGCCCCCAACTGCGTTGGGGCGGCTCATTTCACCTTATCCCCCAGCACTCCCCCTCCTCTTCATCCCTCTTTTTAAACTTTAAGAAAAATGCAAGCTCTTGCTGCCAGGACTTTAAAACATTCCAATTCCACTTCCCCTCCCCCAGCAATCTCTCATTGCACTGAGTAGAACACTGTTGATTGGCAGCTCATGTAAATGAGATCACATTGTGATGTCATAGCTGCAAACTGCCAGCATCTGCCATTGCAGTGTTTGTCATTCTTTCTCAAACAGGATTTTGTAAAGTTGAAAACGTGAAGAACTTGTAAAATATAACATCAATGTGAACAAAACTTGATACAAACTACCACAGGACAATTGTGAGTAAGGTGGTGCAAACATTTTAGCGCTATCATGCACCGTTCTGGTGTAGTTCTGGGAGCACATTTAAAGACATGCTCACACATGCATAGAAACAAACAAGATAAGAGTATTAGTAATATTTAGATAGATAGATTTGAAATATATATATATATATATATATATATATATTTGTATATGAAATATGAGAAATGTATATATAATTCTCTAGTATAGCATTCTCATATTGCTCGAATGGACAAGCTAATTAATTAAATACAACAAATAAATGAAATCAAATGCAAAGTATTGACATAATTGGTTGAAATATACATTTGTTTCGGAGGTTGACTGACAGTTATTTACGTTTTTGTTAACAATGAAGTATTTTTTTAGTATTTCCAGATGACACATGTACAGGAGGGGTGGACCTGGATGCTTGTTGGTACACACATAAAGCTGGAGTGATTCAGCGGAATAGGCAGCATCTCTGGAGAAAAGGAATAGGTGACGTTTCGGATCGAGACCCTTCTTCAGACTGAGAGTCAGGGGAAAGGGAAAGAGAGATATAGTCAAGTCAAGTGAGTTTATTGTCATGTGTCCCAGATAGGATAATTAAATTCTTGCTTTGCTTTAGCACAACAGAATATAGTAGGCATGAATACAGAACAGATCAGTGTGTCCATATAACATTATATAAATAGATACACACCTCAATGAATAAGCAGATCAAGTGCAAATAAACAGATTATGCTCTATTAATGTTCAGAGATTTGCTTCAGTTGAGTTTAATAGCCTGATGGCTGTGGGGAAGAGCGATTTCTGAACCTGGATGTTGCAGTCTCAGCTACCTAAAGGTAGCGGGGAGATGAGTGTGGCCAGGATGGTGTGGGTCCTTGACGGTGATGCAGAGAGATATAGAACAAATTAATGAAAGATATGCAAAAAAGTAATGATAGTGAAGGAAACAGGCCTTGTGTGCTAGGTGAAAACAAGTTACAATGAGACACAACAAGACAACTTTGAACCTGGTATCATTTGGGTGGGGGAGAGATGTAGAGAGAGAGAGAGAGGGGATGCAAGGGTTAATTGAAGTTAAATAAATCAATACTCATGTAAGCTGCCCAAGCAAAATATGAGCCTTAAAACTGTGGTGTATCAAGTATTACCCCTTTCAGCCCAAAGTTCATCATAAACTTTCCACTTTGGTGTAGATCAATGACCACCTGCTGCGTACTTACAGTGTCAAAAGGCAGGATTTGTGATGTAATCATTTGTTGAAAGTGATAAATTGCAGAGAACATTTTAAGTGGCGACATTTTAAAGTTACGCTCAATAGAATGGAAGAAGTAAATGAAATTGCTTTTATGTGGCATATTATTTTCTCAAAGATTCCAAAGCTGTTTCCAGTCGCTGAGATATTCATCAGTTCAAATTAGTTGGATTATTTCCATTCTTTGTGCATATATTTCCTGTTGCAAGAAGGTTACATTTGCAAAGTGCGAATTCTGGAAATATCTCCGATATATCACTTTTGTAGATGCAAAGTAATTGGATAATGTCTTGCTCTTTGTGGTAGCCTTTCTCACATTCTATGTCCTGAAAATCTGTCAATTCATATCATGTGCAACCTGACCTTTGGAATAATTCCCGGCTTGCTTCTGGCCCCTGGTTAGTCCAGGAGAAAAAGTCTGCATGCTGAATAGGTTTCTCCCTGTATAAAAATCTGCATTGTTATTAAGAGTTAAATATGAGATAACTTGTGATACAAGTCTATCTGAATCATCTGATTTTTTTTCCAGAGTCTTCGCTTTTGAAGTGATGTTACAAAGATAGTACTGAATTTAAAATTAGATTCAGCAGTGCATTAATCAAATAAAAACATTAAACAATTTCAATAACTACTGAATTTCATTACTCAGTTATTTCACAAGGAATGTTAGATGAGGATTCCGCTCATTAATAATTTGACGTGTAACATGTAGGTATGTAGTGCCATTTCAACAACGATTACACTAACACTTGCATTGGGGGTGCACGCACGTAATTTGGTTTAGTTATAATGACAAGAGAGTCCAGGTTTACATTGGGACGCTGCATCTCATTGCCAGTGTGCATGGGAGGAGGCGCTGGCGAACTTGGGCTTGTCCCCGAAGCTCACCCTTGCCTCGAGAGGCAGTTTTAGGCTTATCGTGGCAGCTCGGCTTTGGGCTTGAAGCATGAGGTGCAGCAATCTCAGACTTACAACTGCAGTTCACCCTTGCCTTGAGACGAGGCGCTGGCACGCAGGCTTTTCCTGGCAGCTCAGCCTTGGGCTTGAAGAGCAGGCTCTGATGGTGTCAGGCTTATCCTGATGGCTCAGTCTTTGCATCTGTGTGGGCATAGTCCCTCATTGTCAGTGGGCAGGTGATAGGCACTATCAGTCTCAGGCTTATCCCAGTAACTCAGTCTTGGCCTCTCAGTGGAGACAATGGCTGTCTAGGACTTGGCCCGGCAGCTCAGTCATGACCAAAAAATGGTGGTGCTGCTGGTCTCCAGTGTCTCCCTCTTCCTCCAGACCTGCAAGCAAGGAACAGAGCTAGCAAGGATGCACCCCACTTTTTTCTCACTTTCTCTCACTAACTCTAACTCCCTAATAAACTATTATTGTATTGTATTATATTGTAATTCTCTAACTCTAATTCTCTAACGCTCTATCTGTCTATCTATCTGTCTACAGTGGCTTGCAAAAGTTTTCATACCCCTTGAACTTTTCCACATTTTGTCACGTTACAACCACAAACGTAAATGTATTTTATTGGGATTTTATGTGATAGACCAACACAAAGTGGTGCATAATTGTGAAGTGGAAGGAAAATGATACATGGTGCAGAAGTATTCTGCCCCCCTGAGTCAATACTTTGTAGAACCAACTTGCAGTTGCAATTACAGCTGCAAGTATTTTGGGGTATGTCTCTACCAGTTTTCCACAATTAGAGACTGAACATTTTGCCCATTCTTCTCTGAAAATAGCTCAAGCTCAGTCAGATTGGATGGAGAGCGTCTGTGAACAGCAATTTTCAAGTCTTGCCAGAGATTCTCAATTGGATTTAGGTCTGGACTTTGACTGGGCCATTCTAACACATGAATATGCTTTGATCTAAACCATTCCATTGTAGCTCTGGCTGTATGTTTAGGGTTGTTGTCCTGCTGGAAGGTGAACCTCCGCCCCAGTCTCAAGTCTTTTGCCGTCTCTAACAGGTTTTCTTCCAAGATTGCCCTGTATTTGGCTCCATCCATCTTCCCATCAACTCTGACCAGCTTCCCTGTCCCTGCTGAAGAAAAGCATCCCCACAGCATGATGCTGCCACCAGCATGTTACACAGTGGGGATGGCGTGTTCAGGTTGATATCACTCTCTCTAACTCTCTAACACTCTAACTCTCTAATTAACTCTCTCTCTGTCACTCTCTTTCTAACTCTCTAAATCTAACTCCCTCTCTATATCACTCTCTCTAACTCTCTGCTCTAACTCTCTCTCTCTGTCTATCGATCTCTCTCTCTGTTGCTCTCTCTATCTATCTACAGTATCTGACTAAAGTGACAAAGATACCTGCCACTAAGGCACGGGTATAAATTGGCACGGGAACGTGCACAAGGTCTATGTCGCCTGGCTTTGGCATTCAATGCCAAAACCGGGTTTGTGATTAATTGAGAGCAGAAGAGATGAGGACTGGGCCAATTTGCAGACAATTCCAGTACATCACTCCTCAAACCCACATCACCTTGTTGAAACAAAACTGTTGCCAATCATGTACTGTGTTGTTAATCCCAAATGTATTCTCATGGATTTAATGGGTATCTGAGAGAATGTAATTTACAGAGATATCGGTTGGGGATTACTATAAGAGATCCTGAAGAGTCTGAAGAAGGGTTTTGGCCCGAAACGTTGCCTATTTCCTTTGCTCCATAGATGCTGCTGCACCCACTGAGTTTCTCCAGCACTTTTGTCTACCTTCGATTTTCCAGCATCTGCAGTTCCTTCTTAAACACTATAAGAGATCTGTAGACTCGAAGGGTTTGTAGGCACCTTCTATATCACAGGGAAATAAGGAATAGGAAAATAAAAATAAGCATGACTTCCTGCACTGTTCCAGCAAAGCCCAACATACATTTGAGAAACAATCCCCGTGTTATCACCCGAGTATGTTTCAGACTGCAGGACTCCATCTTGAATTCTTCATCTTCACATACGTTTGATTTCTTTCTGTTGATATCAGGACTGGCCATTTCGCTTGCCACTCCTCTCTCCCTTTATTATTTCCTTTAGATATTCTGGCCTTCTGGGCCAGAAAAATACAAATGTAACATCACACAGATAAACAAAATGAAGGAGCTTAACTGTACATGGAATGGCTACATCATTTCACCCTCTTGCACACATTTCCCTTGTTCTAACCCTTGCCCTCTTCAACCTTTCCCACCACCTAGACTAGCTTGCTTTCTCTCTTTGTAGTTCTGATGAAGGGTCTTTGATCTGAAACATTAACTACTTTTCCTTCCAAAGATCGGAAGGTCATGTGATAGGAGCACAATTAGGCCATGCGGCCCATCAAGTCAATCATGGCTGATCTATCTCTCCCCCCTAAAGGGCCTGTCCCACTTAGACGACTCTTTAGGCGACTGCCAGGGACTAGTTTTAATGCAATTTACCCACGACACCTGACAATAACCTACGACACCCTACAACAGCAAATATTATCGCCACAGTCGCCGAAAAATGTCAATATGTTGAAAGTTTTGCGGCAGTCGCCTGTAGTCGCCCAAAAAATCGCCAAAGTGGGACAGGCCCATAACCCCATTCTCCTGTCTTCTCCCCATAACCCCTGACACCCGTACTAATCAAGAATCTATCTATCCATTAACGTGACCTCCACAGCTATCTGTGGCAAAGAATTCCACAGATTCACCACCCTCTGACTAAAGAAATTCCTCCTCATCTCCTTCCTAAAGAACCATCCTTTAATTCTGAGGCTATGGCCTCTGGTCCTAGACTCTCCCACTAGTGGAAACATCCTCTCCACATCCACTCTTTCCAAGCCTTTCACTATTCGCTCAGTTTCAATGAGGTCCCCCCTCAAGATTATGCCTGACCAGCTATTGTTTGTTGTTTTAATGTCACTCATTCTACTCCACATCAACATTTTCAGGTTTCAATCCATTGAAATGTATATAATTATCCTATGTTCCGGAGAATATGTGTTAGAACATGCAAACTCCGTACAGACAGCACCGGTGGTCGGGAATGAACCCTCGTCTCTGGAGCTGTAAGCGCTATAAGGCAGCAACTCTACCGCTGCGCCACCGTGACGCGCAGTGCATAGGTTTATCATATTTGATCTTTATTAAAACAACCCTCATCACAGAAATCATAGATAGAGTCATAGATACCGTGTGGAAACAGGCCCTTCAGCCCAACTTGCCCACACCGGCCAACATTTCCCAGCTACACTCGTCCCACCTGCCTGCACTTGGTCCATATCCCTCCAAACCTGTCCTATCCATGTACCTGTCTAACTGTTTGTTAAATGTTAGGATAGTCCCAGCCTCAACTACCTCCTCTGGCAGCGTGTTCCATACACCCACCACAATTTGTGTGAAAAAGTTACCCCTCAGATTCCTATTAAATCTTTTTCCCTTAACTTCAAAGGTATGTCATCTGGTCCTTGATTCACCTATTCTGCACAAGAGACTGTGCATCTACCCGAACTATTCCTCACATGGATTTTTACACCTCTTTAGGTTCACCCCTCATCCTCCTGCGCTCCAAGGAATAGACTTCAAGCCTACTCAATCTCTCCCTATAGCTCAGGCTCTCTAGTCCTGGCAGCATTCTCGTAAATCTTCTCTGTACCCTATCCAGTTTGACAACATCTTTCCTATAACATTGTGCCCAGGACTGAACACAATACTCTAAATGCGGCATCACCATCGTCCTGTACAACTGCAACATGACCTCCCAACTTCTATCCTCTAAATCAATTGTATGAATCTGTGTTGTCTGTCTCTAAAATAAGTATACAGTATCCTTCCTTAGAAACAGACACCACGGCAGTACTCAAAGTGTGGTTTCATCAAAGCTCTCCACAAATGTAATATGATTTCTTACCCTGCTCTCTAATTCACTTGTAATATTCTATTTATTGTCCTAATTGTTTGTTGTACTACCATGCTTATTTTCTGTGTTTCTTGTAAAAAGACACCTAAATCAAATGGTTTTCATGATTTGGAAAATGTGTTTGTCTGTTATTCCTCTAAAGTAAGTCTTCTCACAGCCACCACACTTTAGAATACAAGTGATAGGAGCAGAATTAGGCCATTCGGTCCATCAAGTCTACTCCGCCATTCAATCATGGCTGATCGATCTCCCCCTCCTAACCCCATTCTCCTGCCTTCCCCCTATTACCCCTGACACCCCTCTCCATGTGCATTCTCCCAAACGTCCATTTGTTCATTTGTTTAAGAAAGAACTGTAGGAACTGAAAAATTGAAGGTAGACAAAAATGCTGGAGAAACTCAGCGGGTGAGGCAGCATATATGGAGCGAAGGAATAGGCGATGTTTCGGGTCAAGGCCCTGAAACGTTGCCTATTCCTTCGCTCCATAGATGCTGCATCACCCGCTGAGTTTCTCCAGCATTTTTGTCTACCTTCAATTTATTCATTTGTACATTCTGTTCATCTTTGCAGCTTTATTCCAACTAGCTTTGTATAAATGATACACACATGTGTGTCATGATTGGGCTCTTCATCAAAATAATTAATATAGATTATAAATAGCCGATTGGCACTTTCATTGTTGGTGGAATTCATCATTGATTCCAGAAGTCAGCACATCCTTTGGCCACCTAAAAGAAAAGAGTGTGAAGATCAAAAACCTCAGCATAAACCTCTTATTCTGCTGGGCAACAGAGATCCCTCAGGTGCTCCTTTGAAACATGGACTGCTTAAAACAAGATTCTCAAAGCTTCTAGATACATACCACAATGCTGACTTCACAAGCTCCTCCAAAACACTAGCTGGATCAGCAAAGCAAGGTTAGAATCCTCCCGCAGGCCCACATTGCCAGCATCAAAGCTTGAATGAAACAACACCATCTCTTAGAGGAGGAGTTCACATTATGCGACTGACTCCTGAGATTAACACTCCCGATTTCTGTCAAGCCAAGAGATATCAAACACTTATTTTGTAGCTGTAGTGGTATAATGCAGTAGCATGTGACAGCACCCCCTCCCTCCGATGCTGCTCTGATTCCCATCACCGCAGGCAGGCCAGGTGAGAACAAGGGGTCACAGTTTAAGGATAAGGGGGAAGTCTTTTAGGACCGAGATGAGAAAAACATTTTTCACGCAGAGAGTGGTGAATCTCTGGAATTCTCTGCCACAGAAGGTAGTTGAGGCCAGTTCATTGGCTGTATTTAAGAGGGAGTTAGATGTGACCCTTGTGGCTAAAGGGATCATGGGATATGGAGAGAAGGCAGGTACAGGATACTGAGTTGGATGATCAGCCATGATCATATTGAATGGTGGTGCAGGCTCGAAGGGCCGAATGGCCTACTCCTGTACCTATTTTCTATGTTTCTATGTGAGGCCTCGCTTTCTGATGGCCCTCCCAGCTCTCCGGCCTTCCCTGCTCTCCGACAACCTTCCTCTCTCTCCAAGGGTCCTCGACACTCTCCTGTGGCCCACCTCACTCTCCGACGGCCCTCCTCGCTCTCCCACTCTCCCACGGCCCTCCTCGCTCACTGACATCCCTCCTTGACAGCTCTTGGCTGCGCAGGTCCCGTTGACGTGAGTTTGGAGTCCGTAGTGGGTGAGCCGGGCCTGCCAGGCGGATGCTCTGTCCTTGGTGGATGGGTGGGTGAGCAGGGCCTGCTGGAGGGCCTGGCCTTGCTCACAGAGACCCCGCTCTCAGCAGCACGGGTCTTTCCTTACTCTTGACCGTAAGGGTCCTTCCTCACCTCTTGACCGCATGGGTCCTTCCTGACTGACATATGATGAAAGAATGATCGACTGGGCATATTCACTGGAATTTAGAAGGATGAGAGAGGATCTTATAGAAATCGTTCTTAAAGGATTGGACAGGCTAGAACCAGTTTTCCTTAAGAATAAGGGGAAGCCATTGAGGACTGAGATGAGGAAAAATGTTTTCACCCAGAGTTGTAAATCGGTGGAATTCTCTGCCTCAGAAGGCAGTGCAGGCCAATTCACTGGATGTTTTCAAGAGAGAGTTAGATATAGATCTTAGGGCTAAAGAAATCAAGGGATATGGGGTAAAAGCAGGAACGGGGTGCTAATTTTGGATCAGCCATGATCATATTGAATGGCAGTGCTGGCTCCTGAACCTATTTTCTATGTTTCTATGACCCTCACCCTCAGCAGTCCGCCCCCCCTACGGCCTGCGGAGCCAAGGTGACGAGTGATAGCTTGCACCCAACTCACAGTGAATTCTAACCCTGAACACCCTCACATTTGAGCTGTAAATGTGCGACCTGTTTCATAGCAGACATATTTTAATACAAAGGTTATAGCCTCAGGAGCTGCATGTAGGTACATGGTATATTGTTTAATCAGTCACACACCATATACAGCAGAAATTCAGGAAGGTTAGCTTTGAACTGCTGGAACTTTGTAAGAATCCTGTAGTCATCCTTGCAACATTCAATCCCACAAAGTGCATCACAAGTAAAAATCAACTCTTCTGACCTTTTGTTTTATTATTTAGTTGTAATCTGTGCTCCCTGGGACAAAAATGGCATTCAAGGGACTTATTGCTGCAAAGTGTATTTCTCTGGACAAAGGAAGTTGTCTAGGAAGATAGACACAAAATACTGGAGTAACTCAGCAGGAGAGCAGCATCTCTGGAGAGAAGGAATGGGGGACTCTTTGGGTCGAGACCCTTCTTCAGTGGTTGTTTTGTGTTAGTTGCCTCCGCGAGCATAACTGGGTGAATTTATACATGGAGGCCAAAGGATTTTCAGGAGCAACTTGTGAGATGGCAAATAATCCAGTAGAACTATTACTGGTATGTGTAGTCAACAGAAACTTTGCATCATGTTCAGCCCTTAAAGTATTATTCAGATATTTTATATTTAAATATTATGTACAACACCAGCTAGCTAACTGGCTTGGTGAAAAGTGTCAGAGGGTATTAGTTGTTTTTTTTTGCCTGACCAGTGGTGTGCTACAGGGTTCCCTGCTGGGTCCACTGTTGTTTGTCATCTTTATCATATTTTGGATAATTGTCCAAAATGTCTGTCCGGCGTTCTCCCGGTGACCATATGGGTTTTTTCCGAGATCTTCTGTTTCCTCCCACGCACCGAAGACGTACAGGTTTGTAGGTTAATTGGCTTGGTATAAGTGTAAATTGTCCTTAGTATGTAGGAAAGTGTTAATGTTTGGGGATCACTGGTCGGTGCGGACTAGGGCCAAAGGGCCTGCTTCTGCGCTGTATCAAATAACTAAACTAAACTAATAATATATTCAATGTGGTTAGTAAATTTGTGTATGACATTAAATCTGGTGGTGAGGAAGACTATCTAAGTTTCTGCAGGGTCTGGATAAACTAGGGAAGTGGACCCAGGAATGGCTAGTAGGTTTAACTCAGATAAACATGAGGCCATGTATTTTGGTAAGTCAACCACAGGAAGATTTACACAGTAAATGGTAGGGGCGTGGAGAATATTTTCGAGCAGAGACAGCAAGGCGCATAGAGCTACATGCAGTAGCTCCCCAAAAGAGACCTGTGGGGACATTTCTTCTGCAGAAGGTGATACGCATATGGAACGAGCTGCCAGAGTAAGCTGTGGAAGTGGGTATGGAAAGGAAATGTTGTGAACGATCTGGGCCAAACGCAGGCTGGCGGGTGTAGCTGGGCTATAAACCCTGTCTGGCATGGACTAGTTGCGCTGAAGGGCCAGTTTCTATGCTGTGTAGCTAGTTAACTATGTAACACTGTTTCATATCGCTATTCTGTTGTGCTGCAGCAAGTAAGAATGTCATTGTCCTCTCAGGGGCATATGACAATAAAACACTTTGACTTGACACTTGACTACTTGAATTTATGCTCCTTTGATGTCCCAGTTTCTATTAAGTTATTGTGAGTGTATGTGGCAGGTCTTTCGGAAATAACTACTGGATTCTGTTTAGATGGTAGTGAGATAAAGTTTACAAGCACTGGGATCAATGATTTCTGCAAGTTTATTGATAAATGTGCTCTTTGTTTGACCAGGGGATAAGATTTCTATCGCGTCGGTTCTAATGAAGCTGTCTCTATTGTCATTCCATCCATAGCTTCTGAAAGATTTCCCTGACGAGCTACGGGCAGACATTGCAATGCATCTGAACAAAGAAATCCTTCAGCTGCCTATATTTGAATCGTCTAGCCGTGGGTGCCTTCGATCTCTCTCCCTCAGCATCAAAACGTCTTTTTGTGCCCCTGGGGAATACCTCATCCGCCAGGGCGATGCTCTGCAAGCCATCTACTTCGTCTGCTCAGGATCCATGGAGGTCCTGAAGGACAACACTGTGCTCGCCATTCTAGGTAAGTGGGCAGCTTGGTCTTGAATGCATGCATGGCAGACTGAAGAAGGGTGTCGACCCGAAACGTCACCCATTCCTTCTCTCCAGAGATGCTGCCTGTCCTGCTGAGTTACTCCAGCATTCTGTGTCTATCTTTAGTGTTAAACAGCATCTGCAGTTCTTTCATATACACTTGAATTGAGCAGTATGCTTTCCGCTATTTCTGTGTGATGCAGAACTAGAGGAATAGACAGCTAATGATGTATAACCGTGAGGGGGCGGGGGAGAACGATGGAGGACCCGGGCTTGCTTTGTAACTTTGTCAGCGACATAGGTGGCCGCTATTTGCATACATTGGGTTGCAAGCAAAGAATCTCACTGCCTTGTTATGTGACAATAAAGTAATCCATTCCATATTCTTCTGACGTATATCTGATGTATATTCACCAATGTAAGACATGTTGTGTGACAGACAGTCAACACACAGCACATCACCACAGACAGTCAGATGGGAAGATAGGTTATTTTAGAATTATATTTCCTTTTATGCCACAGATTGAGTACTGCTTATTGTTCTGGTCATCATCAACAGGAGAATATGAGGGCATGGAAGCTAGTGATATTTGTGTTCATCTAAGACCCAGTGGGACACGGTGAAAACCAGTTTTATGCTATCCAGGCAAATCATATCATACATCAGGTAGTGCAAACGTGAAAATAAACAGAGTTCAGAATGTAGTCTAACATAGAAATTGCAGATCAAAAAAAGTGAATGGGTCACAATGAGAGAGATTGGAAGATCGGAGTTCATCTGTTGTATATGAATTCATTTCAAGCAATTGCTTCAACTCCTTTACCAAGAATGTGTTATGTGTAAAATGGAGGCTTAACTGACATTTCCTCTTATGATCTATTTATTAACCAGAATGCCTCTTTAGGGCCCAATAGATTCAGCAAAATTAGTTTCCCCTGTGTCCTCTGCAACTTTATTCCTCATTCCATCCATAGCTATGTGCACCGGCTTAGACTAAAACCATGATTTGACATGCTGCTTTCTTGAACACCTGACTTACTCTTACCATTCAAACATCATTTCTGAACAATTTTTGTGGTTGGCGTGCCTTTTGCTGTAATCATGTTCAATACGGAACAAACGCACTTCTACAATCCTCAATTTAAAATTTGTGCAACATTTTTATTAAATATTCCTGTTATTTCTTTGTTCATGGATTGTATGAATATATAACCATATAACCATATAACAATTACAGCACGGAAACAGGCCCTCTCGGCCCTTCCAGTCCGTCCGACCATTTGTTTTCCCCTAGTCCCATCTACCTGCACTCAGACCATACCCCTCCATTCCCTTCCCGTCCATATACCTATCCACTTATAGTAAATAGTGGATTTACTATCCACTATCCACTAATATCTTCATCTTTATCCTCTTTTTCTTTCTTCCTATGAGCAATTCAGAACAAGAGTACATCAGTACGTTTCTTAGACACAAAAGTAGTGTATTCTTAAACCAAAGATAGCCGTAAAATGAAGGAGTAACACAACGGGTCAGGCAGCTTCTCTGAAGAAAATGGTTCAGGTGGCATTTCAGGTCAGGACCTTACTAAACGAAGAAGGGTCCCGACCTGAAATGTCACCTATTCATGTCCTCCAGAGATGCTGCCTGACCCACTGAGTTACTCCTGCAGTTTATGTCTTTCTGTGGTGTAAACCAGCCTCCGCAGTTCCTTTTTATGATCAGTATGTTTCTTGGTAGATTTGCAAGGTGACCAATAACAACGATATGAAACAGCCCGAGAGGGAAATAAGAGCTGCTTCATAATTCCAATATTTCATTGTCCATTCCATTGGCATTGTTATATCATAGAATGTAAATTTATCTGAGTCAACGGTTGTAACTAATCAGGCAGATATCTAATTAGGTTAGTGGATGCTCAACCAGTCAATTTCTTTAAAAATGTATTGAATGATTACCTGTCTGCATGGAATTGAAAGGTATGAAGATAAATTTATGTCCATGGTACAGACATGTTATTCAGGATGTGTAAATGTTGTGTTGAGACAAGTTGATTCATGTGTACTTCCATTTACGTTTAATTTTCTCCATCAAGAGATATAAATTAAGAGCCTGTGACAACATATTGAAGTGGCATTGAGAGGACAATGACCTGTTCATGTTCAAGTGTTTAAAAACATTTCCTAACAAACATGTCCTATTAAGGTGAAGGGGAAAAGATTTAATAGGAATCTGAGGGGTTCAGTTTTATACTGCCATCGTGGAGTCTGCCCTCACCTTCTCCATCATGGTCTGGTTTGGCTCAGCCACCAATCACGACATCCGGAGGCTGCAGCGAGCGCATCATTCGATCAGCTCGAGAAGGGTGTTGGCTGCAACCTTCCCCCCATTGACGAACTGTATGCTGCAAGGGCCAGGATGCGAGTAGGTAAGATCATCTCTGACCCCTCTCACCCTGGCCACAAACACTGCAGTACTTCCCTCTGGGAGGCGACTCCGGACTGTCAAAGCCGCCACAGCCAGACTTAAAAACAGCTTTTATCCACGAGCAGTAGCTCCACTCAATAACCAATAGTATGTAGCCTCCTTTTGCTCTGGAATTTTATTTCATTCTTCAGATGTTTAAATGATACTGTTTTATTTCGTAATTGTCTACTGTATATCGTGTTGTTATCCTTGTGAGCAAAGCACCAAGGCAAATTTCTGGTATGTATACATACTTGGCTAATAAAATTTATTCAATTCAACATTTTCACACAAAGGGTGCTGGGTGTATGGAACAAGCTGCCAGAGGAGGTATTTGAGGCAAGGACTCTCCCAACATTTAAAAAGCAGTTAAACAGGTAAATGGGTAGGACAGGTTTGCAGGGAAATGGACCAAGCGCAGGCAGGTGGGACTAGTGTAGCTGGGAGATGTTAGCCAGTGTGGGCAAGTTAGCTGAAGGACCTGTTTCCACACAGTATTAATTCTAAAATTAATAGTAAGATTAAACGAAAACCTACTGTTTGAAGTTTGATCTTTATTTTATAAGAAGTTGAAGTGAGGGATTACGTGAAGAGCTCACCAGCCCGCATGCGCGTCAATCTTCAGAGCAACTGTATGAAACCACAGACCACTTGCACAAACTTAAACTTTAGAAAGATTAATAACCGTTGAGTTACCGAATGATCTTTATGAGATTCAGGGTTGGGAGTGGAGGGCACGTAATCCCTCACTTCAACTGCTCATAAAATATAGATCATATTTCAAATGGTAAGTTTTCGTTTAATCTTTCTATTTTATATCGATGTCACGTGAGTGACTACGTGAAGCCTTCAAAGCCTTGTGGTTTCATGCAGTAACCCAATCTGTGAGTGAAACACTGAAACATAAATGGTAGAAAAGACATGGGTTATTAACAAAATGATGCTAACTTGCATACATGGCCATTGCCCTTAATCGGACCACAGTCCCAATTGGCTTTGACTTAGACAATAACTCATGCAATACTGTTCAGACTTCTATCTGCAATCATCCAGGCATATTCAAGCACATTTTAACTTCTGAAAGTGTACTATGTAAGCCTCCTGCTGTTGCAAGAAGATGATCAAATGGGAATATCCATTCTATTGGATGCTAATGAGCTCCCAGCAACCTCTTGAGAAAACAGTTAAATAACAATGAAGAAATCATACTTCATCTCATAGGTGCACCTGTATACATAATAACACCCCCAATCTCCGATCTGGTGGGTATGCTGTCAACTCAAAATTGTACCCAACCATGCCTGTTTTGCGTTATGAGATCATTCCCATAACAAGCTACCCTCATGTCAGTTATGACCCAGAGACCGTACAGAGATTGAGTAAAGACTGTTCTTTTTGTGCTGAATTCAGTTTCTAAAAACATAATCAACTTAAAAGATTCTGCTCCCATTAGGAATACAGTAGATAAATATCTTCAGAATAATTTACTGATATACATTCCATGCTACTATGAGTCTAGGCTTTTAGAGCGCTCATATAAAAGACACCTTGCATAACGTTAGTCAACAGCGGGTGAATAACCAATCATTTATTGTCCCAATTATGGTACTATAGAGAATGACAAAGCAGCACAAGCAGTGTCAATTGTGCTTTAACATAATCACTGCTCTAAGCCCAAACTGAAAGAAACACAAACCTCTGCTACTTCTGTTTAAAAGTAGCTCACGTGTCTTCTTCACAAACTTCCCATACAACCGTGCAGAGCTAGCTGCACGAGAAATAGGCTGAACTAGCCCTCACTCGTGACTTTGAGTAAATAGGAGCTTCTGTCAGCCGCCTTTACCATGTCACCCTGAATGAGTAGGCAAAATTGGCACTATTAAATTTCATGTTCCTTCATGCTTAATATCGTAAGAGGCATCCCATGGATAAAACCCCCGAGTCTTATCAGCTACAAATTTGCATGTCGTCTATAAACTCCATGACACAATGCCCTTGATCTGAGTAGGGCAGCATTAGCTTTAGAATCTTTGTAAATAGCCTAGGCCTGATGACAACCCCTAGGTAGAGCATAAACTTTCCACCACTGGCTTTGTCATCAAACACCAGATATATCTGTGCCTCTCATGTGTAGATATGGTAAAGTATGCATCTTCAAGATCGATTGAGGCCCCAATCCTCTGAATTAGCTAAATTGCTGAAAGACAATTATTCATCGTAAACTGGGTAACCAACACGTGATCATACTAGCCAAATCCTAACCTGATTTGGCATGTTCCACTTTTCTTCAACCTTGAGAAATATCAGAAATATACCCCTCTTGTTCTTGGGCAGACTACTCATCCTTTGTGAGATGTCTCTGTTTCCACCTGGATATCCATCGTTTCCTCTATTGACCACACGGACGGAAATTTTTGGCTTCTCTTGCCGCGGAAGATGCATTTATCTATTTATTTATTTATTTATTTCGCTCATAACATATATTCAGATCCTCATGACCAGAACTGAAGCACAACATCCACTTGATGTGGGAATACGAGTTCCCTGTAAACTCTTGATTGTCAGAGTCACCACGATTCCTCAGCCTTCTTCCTCAGAGTGGAAAAAAGCATAATGCAAGCCTGAACCAGGAATTGCCCGCAGTCCTCTGACTAAAAACCACCTGTCTCAGTCGCCAGTGTGCGCAACACACTCTCTTCGACCAACCACTCAATCAGGAATACTGGTATTGAGAGCCAACAGATTATTTTATATATATATATATATATATATATATATATATATATATATATATATATTTTCTATTCACAACATGAAACTGCAGGTCAGATAAAAAATGCTACATGTCAGACCGGCTTTCTGTTGGTAACTACCTATACCGGAGAGGATGGCAATGATGTTTCCAATGAACTGGCAACTCTACTAACTGAGCTGAAAGAATTAAGCATGTGTTGAGGGAAACCGCAAACTACCTCACTCTACTGAGCAGCCTGATAATCTCAATCACAGATGTTGAGGCAGTGCTTCCCTGGTCAATATGATCCATATGGCCAGCCAGTTCCAAGATGGTCTACGCTGAACCAGGGTAGCCAAGCTGTTCCAACATGGAACTTACAGAGGTTGCTATGTAAGACACCCTGCCAATGTTTCTGCATCAACCTGATCTTCTCCAGACAGTGAAAGGCACTAGACAGCCCATGCTGCCAGTAAATTCAATCCCCGGGCAACAGACTGCTCCCTTTCGGAGTTTTACGGAGTTTAATAAAGAAACCTTACCTGCCAGTGTCTCTGAGCCCAGGTCAACCTGCTTGTTGGAGCTTCAGCGAAGTTCCATTGCAGACCCTGTCTGACCTCATCTGCAGCCCCACGCTTGCCAAACAGCTCGTTTCCGGAGCTCAAAAGCAATATTGCTGTGCAAGGCTGAAGACTACTTCTTCAGCCTACAGTCTCTTTAGAGCCTTGCTGGAGCTTTGCTGTGCAGGTCACGCTACCAGTTATTCCCAGCATGGTTTGACAGGCCGCTCCTCTGGCCCCTTCTGCTCCTTTGGAACCTTAGCGGAGCTCACTGAACAGGCCACACCTGCCATAACTCCGAGCCTGCATCGACAGGCTACTCCTGCGGCCTTCTGCCTTTTTTGAAGCCTTTGCTGGAGCTGACTGTACAGATCGTGCTGCCAGTTTCTCCCAGCCTGGATCGACAGGCTG
Organism: Okamejei kenojei; assembly: GCA_035221665.1. Taxonomy (NCBI): domain Eukaryota; kingdom Metazoa; phylum Chordata; class Chondrichthyes; order Rajiformes; family Rajidae; genus Okamejei; species Okamejei kenojei. The sequence goes on along the minus strand of CM069137.1, from coordinate 97,458,259 downwards.
CTCCTGCGGCCTTCGATGGCACGCCTGCCATAACTCCCAGCCTGGATCGACAGGCTGCTCCTGCGGCCTTCGATGGCACGCCTGCCATAACTCCCAGCCTGGATCGACAGGCTGCTCCTGCGGCCAGCTGCTCCTTCGGAGCCTCAGCAGGGCTCACTGGACAGGTCATGCCTGCCAGTACTGCAAGCCTGGTTCAACAGGCTGTCCTAGCGGGGCCAGCTAGTGACTCTCGACTGCTCCTTTCCAGAGCTTCAACAGCGCTTCCTGCTCCTTGAATACAAGGTGACATTCCGTGGGAATACTGGATCTTTACCCACATAGAATGGTACTCCAGCCCTGCAGCCGCCTTAAATTCCCCCTGCAAGTCTTCAACTTGCTATATGTCCTCTCTGAAGAGATACTATGCAGGTTGCACGTTACTGGCCCTAAAAAAATGAGCCATTTTGGGAATGATCTCATGCCTTATAGCATTTTGCAAAGGCAATAGCCCCAACTTGTGTATTACAGAGAAGTGATTATGCAGCTTTCTGCTCTTCCGAGAGTTGAGACCCATCTACTGACTTGCAAAAGGCTGTAATTACTCCAGAGCGGTTTTTGGACTTGCTGACATAATTATTTGCCTACATATCATCACTGGGATATCCCAACTGATGAAATTGACATACTTTTAGCCAGATCTTCCTCCAGTGAATCTCCTATCCCCAAAGGGATGGCAAATATGTGACAAGAGCCGATAGCTCCTTTGTATGATTAAAAATGAAGCATATCCCCCATTAGTTCAGGGATTTGATTTCCTTATCGATATCCACATAGTTGGAGTCACCTATGTAAGAATCTCCAACACTCCCCTCTTCTGAGCGGAAAATATTATAACACCTGAACCAGGTGTTGCTCCCACTTCATCTGACACAGCCTGTAAATGTCTCCTGAGCTAGGAGCACATTTCCTTTTTCCCATTTTATTTATTATTCATCCATTTAATTTTTCTTTCTTTATTTGTTTGTTTGTTTATTTATCTATTTATTTTACTCACTAGCTCCCTTCTGGAGCCTCAACGGAGTTTATAAGGGGAGGAAATAGAACGCAACCCAGAACCAGGTGTTGCCTCCTCAGGCCTCTGGCTGGCTCCCTTTCGGAGCTCCAATCTGTACAGGCATTGCCCGTCAGATGCTCCAAATGACCGCCTGCTCCAGTGGAGCCCCATTCTGCCATGGCAGTCGCTGTCCCGGCCGAGCTGGCAGCCACTATTTTTAAAACGCCAGCACCTGCTGAGCTTCCGTGGCCTTCGCTGTCCTGGCCGAGCTGGCAGCCGCTATCTATAGCCGTCAGCTCCTGCTGAGCCTCCTCGCCGGTAGCTGTCCCGGCCGCGCTGGCAGCCGCTATTTTTATCCCGCCAGCTCCTTACGGAGTCTCCACTAGTTGTGCCAGCTTCTCCGGGCCCGCTGCCCCTATTTTCGGAGCAGCAGCCCGTTCCTGAAAGAAATGTTTTCCCCTTACCTGTCAGAGCAGTTTCGAACTGCTTTGATTCTCGCGCCATGCGTCGACGTATTGATGCGCATGCGGGTTGGCGGGCTTTTCACGTAGTCACTCACGTGACTTCGATATAAAATTGCAGCTCTCATCATTGTTATTTGATTAACAAAATGTGTGAAATAGTAGGAGCCAGTATTGGAAATATTTAGTAGGCTTACTAAATATTTACAATGTTATTCTATGTTTATTTCTGAACATCTGAAGAAAGACATAATAAATTTGAGTTCTAACACTTCATAAGAACTGGCTGCTCAGAATTTTGCCGATAATATTTATAATGCATTAAAGGATGGCAGGCGCTGAATGACAAATGAAAGTGAAAGATAATTTTGATCAAGCCATCAGAATGTAATATTATGCCTGGATTTTCTTTCTGCATCATAACTTTCTTACTTTCCATGATTTATAGGTTTGATTTGTTGAACTACACAAGATCAAAAAATTAAATCACTCAGAGTATTTCATTAATTACTGTAATTTTCTACTCTCCCATTTTTATATTAAGACTAGGAGTGAGCTATATTTATCTGGTCCGCTAATTGATTACTTTGAACCTTCGAGCTGACCAATATACTTTCAATCCTATTGAAAGAATTAGTAAACATCACAGATAGCTTGGAGGGTTACACAAAAAGCTGGATAAACTCAGCGGGTGCAGCAGCATCTAAGGAGCGAAGGAGATAGGCGACGTATCGGGTCGAGACCCTTCTTCAGACCCCTCCTTAGATGCTGCTGCACCCGCTGAGTTTATCCAGCTTTTTGTGTAACCCTCGATTCTCCAGCATCTGCAGTTTCTTCGTTAACACAGATAGCTTGGAACCTGGGGCGGGAATCTTTCACAGTGGGTAGAGGGTGCATGGAATGAGCTTCCAGAAGAGGTATTTGAGGCAAGTACTATAACAACATTTAAAAGGCATTTGGTCAGGTGCACGGATAGGAAAGGCATAGAAGGTTATGGACAAAAAGCAGACAAATAGGACTAGCTTGGTTGAGGATGTTGTTGGGATTAACCAGTTAGGACGAAGGGCCTGTTTCCATTCTGCACGAGTCTTTGATTTTCCGAATGATTTAGTTATCTATCCAAGGTCACAACAAAACTGAGATGTCTTGAGTTCCAGCGTTAGCATTTTATTTATTGCTATGTAGAAAGACCATGCGTGAGTGTATATTTAGAACAAAGTTGATTCAGAAGAGGTTGGTATTCTGAGATTAGAAAAGGTTATGTCGTTTGAGATTCTTTTTTGACTGCGATCAGCCTCACATTTATTAGCATCAAATGATACAAGGAGCAAGGATTAGGGTAATTTTTCAGATTATTCAGGCGTTAAGGTTCTTCTCACCACAGCTGGTGTCTTTGACCCGTTGGAATTCCCACAACCTGTTTATCTTTACTATTTTTGCACATTCTCTCAGCATTAGTGCATGATGAGATGCTAACAGATGGAGAATTGCAGGTCTAATTAGTGCTCCTGTTGGTACACATGTGTGTACTTTAACCATTTTCAATCTTGGTACAACAAAAAGTAAGTGTTTAAATATATTTGATCACTGGGCATGCTTTATTTTTGCAGTTATTGAGCAGTAGATGTTTACTGAGCAAATATACCACGATGAAATAGTTTTATCCCCATTGTGTGTATGTGATATTGTTTCTATTAAAATTTTTATGACTGAGAGCAACCCAGCAATTTATATTTGACAACAATAATGTACCAGCCCTAATATCCTTAGGGTATTAATTACTGAGATATTTATGCAGATCACTTTGTTGCGCTACAGGAGGAGGTGGGTGGAGAAAGATCTGTAGAATAAGACTCAGTCTGAAGAAGGGTCTCGACCCAAAACGTAACCCATTCTTTCTCCAGAGATGAGTTACTCCAGCATTTTGTCTCTATCTTGGGTTTAAACCAGCATCTGCAGTTCCTTCCTACAAAGATCTGTCGAATGTCTGAATCCTGTTTGCCACTTGATGGCTAATAAGCAAGTTCAATATTCTGAAAAACGCAAGGAATCATGGGATTTGTCAAAGGTCATTCACCATAAAGATAAAGCGAATGAATGACTGTATAAACTGTGTATTATAAATTATTATCTTTATTCATGATTTGCATGTAAAAGTATATTTAATCTGAGGAACGGGGGTGCCAGGTCGCCGGAGAGCACGGTGTAACAGCGAGGGAGAGGGGCAGATGCGAGTGGGAGTCAAGGGGGGAGAGACTGGACCGGCAGAGAGACATTCTCGGTAGCTGACCGCTCCTCATCCGCAGCCATGATCGAGCCCGGGTCCCCGGAGCCGCAAGCGCTGCCGAACCGCCACTGGACCGTCCCCGTCCCTGCCTCCGTCCCCGTGTCCCGTCCACCCCCACCCCATCCACCCCCAAAAGTCCAGGGTGACACCAGGCCATCGGCGGCCCAGAGCCAGCGCAGAGATGTGCGCCAACCCAAGCTCAACTCTGCATGCTCCGCCGGGCGAACCGACAGCCCAGGACCGATGAGACAGCGGCCCGGAGCAGCGGCAGCCCACAGACCGATGACCAGCACTCGGCCCTGCTGGCACTAGACAAGGAGAGAGGCGCAGCCAACGGCCCCAGGCCCACCAGGGAAAGGCCCCCCCAGGAGCCGGAATTAATATAACTAATTCATAGTTTGAATGCAGTATTTTCCTACCTAGAAGAATCAAAGCTGGAAAAGATGGATGAAATGTTTCCTCAGTTCCACAGCTCCACTGCTTCCACTGCAATGTTTTTGCAGTGACCTTTGACCTGGGCATGCACAGTCGAAACAACAAACTCGCATTCTCTAAATAAACTGTAAAAAATCCACTCATCCTCTACTCAAATTAAGGCCCAGTTTGCGATCAGTATGAGAACTGCAGGAGTTTCAGGTTTAGATTCAGATCTTATTACTGTGATTCTGCAATAAAATGGCAGCTATATCCAGTAAAACTATATCCATTCAAAACTTGTGCCGCCACCAATGCTGGTCACAGGGTTGTACAGTTTGATAGCCCCGGGAAGAAGGATCTCCTGTGGCATTCTGTGCAGCATCTTGGTGGAACCAGTCTGTTGCTGAAGATACCCCTCAGGTTGACCAGTGTGTCATGGAGGGGGTGAGCTGTATTGTCCAGGATGCTCCGCAGTTTGAGGAGCATCCTCCCCCTCCAAGACCACCTCCCATGAATCCAACACCACCCCCAGGACGGAGCCAGCCTTCCATGATGAGTTTGTTGATCCTATTGGCGTCCGCAGCCTTCGCCCCGCTGCCCCAGCGCACAGCAGCGAAGAAGATGGCACTGGCCACCACCGATTGGTAGAACATCTGCAGCATCTCACTGCAAACGTTGAAGGAGTGGAGCCTTCTTAAAAAGTACAGCCAGCTCTGTCCCTTCTTGTACAGGGCCTCAGCATTCTTGGACCAGTCCAGTTTACTGTCCAGGTAGACTCCAAGTATTTGTACTCCCTGGTAAACTGCACTTCCACACCATTAATGGAGACAGGGGACAGGGGTTCTCCTCACCTCCTAAAGTTGTAGTTATAAATTTAAACCAATGCTTCAGTAATATTCTTCAATAAAGGAAAGATGGAATCCCAGTTTATGTGGACTTCCAATCCTATGCAATGTATTTTACTTTAATTGCCCAATGACATGGTCATTCAGTTTAAAGGCATTAGAAATAGACAACGAATGTTGCACTTCTCACCAATTCCTATATACTTAGATTAATTTATTTTAAAAGTGCAACAAACGGATTATTTGTAGTCTGGATTTGTTCAGTGGAAAATATACAATTCTGAGATTTATTTTAGTTTAATTTAGTTTAGATTAGCGATACAGCACGAAACAGGTCCTTTGGCCCACCGAGTCTGTGCTGACCAGTGATCACCGCATATTAACACAATCTTACACACACTAGGGACAATTTTACATTTTATACCAATCCAGTATAGCTACAAACCTGTACTTCTTTGGCGTGTGGGAGTTAACCGGAGATCCCGGAGAAAACCGACGCAGGTCACGGGGAGAACAGAGTTGACGTGGATAAGCTTTTCCCATTGAGGGTAGGGAAGATTCAAACAATAGGGCATGACATGAGAATTAAGGGACAGAAGTTTAGGGGTAACGTGAGGGGAACTTCTTTACTCAGTGGCTGTGTGGAATGAGCTTCCAGCAGAAGTGGTGGAGGCAGGATCGATTTTAACATTTAAAAGTAAAGTGGATAGGTATATGGACGTGAAGGGAATGGAGGGGTATGGTCTGAGTGCAGGTAGATGGGACTAGGGGAAAACAAATGGTCGGCACGGACTGGAAGGGCCGAGTGGGCCTGTTTCCGTGCTGTAATTGTTATATGGTTATATGGTTATAACATACAAACTTTACAGACATAGTCGGGATTGAATAGGTGCTGTCAGGCAGCAACTGCCATTGTGCCGCCCTTTTGTGTAACAAATATCTTAAGTAAATGGATGATATTTGCTTGTGAGATCTGCAGGCTAATTTGAATTTAACACATTTCTTCATCAACCAATAGTAGGTGTGGGATATCAGGAAAGGGATATCAGAATCATGTGGCAATGCAAATGACTGTTATTGATGCATAAAAGAGAGCTTTGATGCATGCTTGGGATTGATTATTCAGTGTAGAAGCACCTCCTGGGGTTCAATTCTGGTCATTTCAAAAAAGTTACATTGTACACTGTGCCTATTGTATACTCAAGAAAAACAAATACTACAAAGCAATGCAATTTCATAAACTGAGTTTGACATATCATGCATTTGGTCATGTCATAAGTGATTAGAATAAAGGGGAGGCCGTTTAAGACTGAGGTGAGAAAAAAGTTTTCACCCAGAGAGTTGTGAATTTGTGGAATTCCCTGCCACAGAGGGCAGTGGAGATCATATTACTGGATGGATTTAGGAGAGAGTTAGATAGAGCTCTAGGTGCTAGTGCAATCAAGAGATATGGGGAGAAGGCAGACACGGGTTATTGATTGGGGATGATCAGCCATGATCACAATGAATGACGGTGCTGGTTCGAAGGGCTGAATGGCCTCCTCCTGCACCTATTTTCCATGTTTCTATATTTCTATAATAGTAGCAGAATTAGGCCATTTGGCCCATCAAGTCTGCCATTCAATCATGCTGATCTATCTCTCCCTCTCAACCCCATTCTCCTGCCTTCTCCCCATAACCCCTGACACCCATACTAATCAAAAACGTATCTCTGCCTTAAAAATATCCATTGACGACCTCCACAGCTTTCTGTGGCAAATAATTCCACAGATTCACCACCCTCTGACTGAAGAAATTCCTCCTCATCTCCTTCCTATAGGAACATCCTTTAATTGTGAGGCTCTGACCTCTAGTCCTAGACTCTTGCGTTTGTGGAAACATCCTCTCCACATCCACTCTATCCAGGTCTTTCACTATTCAGTGAAGTACAAATTCTTCCTGAGGTACAATTCTTCTGTTATTTCTTTAAATATACAGCCAGAAATGTCATGTCAGAATGACTAGTCTGTGTTCTACTTATGACAGTCAGTGACCCGTACAGGCCACTGTTGGCATTGTAAAGGTCTCTTGACCTGTAAAGGTCATACACATGGGTTAGGTCCTAAATGATTGTGCACTTGAATTGCATGTCTGGTTCAATGCCATTGTTAGTGACGCCTTCATAGCAAGAGCAGTGTTATGCTGTCAGTTTATTCCTTCAGTTTAAGTCGGTGGATTCAGCAGCAGAATATGCACCACCAGCTGTTTTTAATTTGAAAAAATGGAGGAAGAGATATCAAAATGAAAAGCAGGAAGTGTCTATAGCTGATGGTTAAATCTCACGTTTCACGGATCTTAATTTAAATGGGAACCTATGTTTGAATTTGGACTTGACATTTCAACGTCAACATTGTGCTCTCTACACCTGTAAGAATTTGTACTTGGCCCTTACACTTTTAAATACAGCCATCTGATCCCTGGCAACTTGAACTGTCCAAGGAGAGTTTCTTAAGTCCAAGCACCAACTTCACTCTATCCACATATCCAAAATTATTCAGCTGTAGAACCATTTGATTATGTCTCAACTGTACCTATTCTAATGTCTTTGCTTCTTTCCTCAAGTGTGCCAGCAAAATCTGGATCTAATGCAGGCTGAACTGTTTGTTTTATTTGTAAATCTATGTATTTCTTGCTGTTGTATGCTATAATGCCAGGATCCTGTGTGATGAGTGATGTGCACAGGACAGGTAGAATGGCACACTCTTCACTCTGACCAGTGACAGGACAGGGAGTGACACAGTTTCAGTTTCAGTTTCAGTTTAGTTTATTGTCACCTGCACCAAAGTACAGTGAAAATAACGTTATTGCATGCTAACCAGACAGCAGAAAGATAATACATGATTACAATTGAGCCATTTACAGTGCATAGATACATAAACTGCGAATAATATTTAGTGCAAGGTAAAGCCAGCAAAGTCCAATCAAGGGTAGTCCAAGGGTCACCAAAGAGGTAGATAGTAGTTCAGCACTGCTCTCTGGTTGTGGTAGGATGTTTCAGTTACCTGATAACAGCTGGAAGGAAACTGTCCCTGTATCTGGAGGTGTGAGTTTTCACACTTCCATACCTTTTGCATGAGGGGAGGGAGGAGAAAAGGGAGTGACCAGGGTGTGACTCTTCCTTGATTATGCTGCTGGCCTTGCCGAGGCAGTGTGAGGTATAAATGGAGTCAATAGAAGGGAGGTTGGTTTGTGTGATGGTCTGGGCTGCGTCCACAATCAGCTGCATCCACAATTTGCTGTAATTTCATAGTTTCAGATCAATGTGGACGTAGTGAGAACAAAGGTAGTGACAGTGTTTGTAGTATGAGATCTGTCTGAATTATCTTTGAAGCTGCATGAAGGAACTGCAGATGCTGGTTTAAACCAAAGATAGCCACAAAATGCTGGAATAACTCAGCGGGCCAGGCAGCATCTCTGGAGAGAAAATATCTTTAAAGCTGTAGGATGCATTAAACCTGGTACACAATTTGTACGGCAAACTAAAATATGTAGTGATTAGCTGATAGATAGAATGTTTGTTCAGTTGTCCAACGCATCGGATATGATCTGAAACAATGAAATTCTAGCTTGCCACAGGTTTGCAGACACATTGGACAGTTCATTGAGCAATAAACGTTAGCGAAGATCGGAATGTGTTTTGGAAAGTAATATTTATGATGGTAAAAATCTTCTGAGGAAATAACTGGCTACATATCCTTTTAAAGGTAGATGGATAATCCGTGACCTAACTCCATACTTTTCCCCATTACCCCATAATAAACTGGGATAACAATCACCTCTCCCTCTCAGATATAACAGTGACAATTGACCTGGCACCACAAGAGACAATTGGCTGCTGAGTTAATACAACATTTTGTGTCTTTCGTTAACATTTATAGAAGAATGCTCCCAATTTCTAACATCCTCTTTGTGTTATTTTTGATCTTCAATCCTAAAACACCCAGGTTTAATTTGCTTTGCTCTGGTTCTAAACATTTTCGCCTTCCATCACAGTAAGAAATGTGGAGGGGTCACTGTGGTGGATGTTATGTTAAAATATATTTTGTCTGTTCTGTTGCTTTTTATTTGTACAACTGACTTGGCAAATGAAATTCCTCGTATATTGCAAAGCATACTTGGTTAATAAAGTATTATTGTGATGTAATTGTGCTTGTGATTGTGACTTGGAGAACAGTAGTAATTGTAAAATTAATGTATCACAATGGATGTGAGGTGAACAAACGTATCAGACCTTGATTCCCAATCTGTGGATAGATACAAAAAGCTGGAGTAACTCAGCGAGTCAGATAACATCTCTGGAGAAAAGGAATAGATGGCAGTTTGGTCAAGTCCCTTGGACAATCTGTGGACATTGTTTCTCTATCTATTTACACCTTAACATTGTAAATTTCCCATAAACTACCATCTAGGTTTGTAAGCACCACTTATAAACACTTGGAACCCAGGTAAAATCCTGCAAAGACAATACTGTGTTTCTGCCAAGTCAGCTATATTCCTTCTGAATTGTAATGGTGAGCAGTGCCATTGCTCTAAAGATACTCTCTGAAGAAGGATCTCAACCCAAAATGCTACTCCCCTTCGATATGTACATGTATCTGCTGCAGTTTTGCCTATTTGCTAATTGTCTAATGTCCTTTATAATTTAATGCATTGCTTATAATGCCATCCAACTGGCACAGATAGCTGACTCGCCATCCAGTTGAGACATTTAGAAATGTATAGAATGGTTGCAGCCTTACCATTGATTACCGTGTGTCACCTCCTGCTTAGGGCCAAATAGCCACTAAGGTCACCATTATGGCTTTAATTCCATCTACTTCAATTTCAACAATTTCATATCAAACTCCATGAGGAAGGGCAACATCACCCTCGTCTACAAGTAAACGTGGGAGAATGGTGACATCAGGAATTGGAAACCCAGCTCATTGCTAAACGTGGGCTATGAAATCCTGGCCTAGGCCATTGCCAACCTGGTCAAGTCTGATCTGCGAAACATGATGGTATTTGGGGAGGGAATCTGGATCTAACTGTACTACACAGTTACCTGTGGTGCAGTCCAAAACAATGAGAAGGAAACAGACAGCTTCTCCATGAGGGCTGGCGTCAAGCAAGGTTGTCCGTGCTCCCCTGCCTTGTTTGTGTGTTGCATAGAACCCCTTGCTTAATCCATCAGAAGGTGATGTTGTCAGGCAATGATGACGTTCAGATAACAACCTCCCTGTACATGGACAGTGTCACCATCTTCCTCACTGAGCCAAGGTCAATCCACAGATTGGGCAACATCTGGTGCCAGATTGAGTTGGCATTGGGAGCCAGTCAACCGCAGGAAGAGTGAGGCCATTCTCGTCAGCAACTGGCTCCACTGATTGTCCATCTTCCTCACCATCAGGTCTGACAATCTGGAGTTCTGGCAAGGAGGGATGTGCAATAAAAACCTGGCTAGAGTGAATATCCAGGGTCAAACAAAGATTGGGACAGCATACCTTCTCCATAACCGGGATAAGTTTAGTCATCAGGAAAGAGGAGTTCTTCGGGCTACTGTACTTGCCACAGGTGTGGCCTGTCCCCTGTACTTCTGCCTTGGTAATCACCCAGGCCATCTTCTTGTTGAGAGTTTAAAGATACAACATGGAAACTGGCCCTTTGACCACCGTGTCCACATCAACTCTCGATCACCAGTTGACACTAGTTCTATGTTATCTCATTTTCCCATCCATTCTTTACGCATCAGGGGCAATTTTACAGATGCCAATTAACTTAATAATCGGCACATGTTTAGGATGGAGGTTACTCTGGAGATCAAATCTGGAGAGTGATAATGCACAAGTCCATAGACAATGAGAGCAAAAGTGTACTCAACATGACCCTCATACTGATGGCCTCCTTCGTGTGTGGTTGCATCAGGCTGTGCGTAGAGCTCAAGCACGTGGGCACCAAGTGTCATTGCCTGCTGAAGTGTTGTGAAGGATGGGCCTGGCACCGTCACTGGGCAATGTGCCAGTCAGCTGGGTATTGCTGCACCACCTATCCTTTGTGGAAAGGTTCTTCCAGACCAACCACTGTCCATTGGGCAGCAGTCAGTATGGAATATCCTGCATCCCCCTGCGGGCCAAGGACCCAGTCCTTGTTCATGACCCAAAATCACCAACAAACACCAAGACGTTGCTCAACTGGCGATGAAAGGGGCCTTTCTAGTCATATCAGTCCTGCACCATCGGAGTCTTATCCCCATCAATGCCCCTTTGGGATGGCTGCTATGGAGAGGCCACAGTTGCCCAACTCTTCAGGGAGTGTTGATTTGTGAAGAAGGTCCGGGAAGGATTCATGCTCCTTTGTCATGTTCCATCACAAGCTGCTGTGCAGTTGAGGACTCTGTGATTTACAGGTTGTTCCCAGGGACATACTTGTAAATGGACATCAAATGCTGCTGGAAGACTATGAACTCGGTGAACAACGCTCTCTGATCTGCCCATAGCTCGTTGGCCTCCCAGCGGAGCAAGATGTCCTTCAGGGAATGTAGCCGACTACCCATAGCAGACTGCAGGAGTACGTGCTGAGGGACACACTGAAGCTCAGTGCAGCCAGCACCAAAGCTCTGTGGGGGAGGACCATAGTCTACGGTCCTTCTGCTGCTGGACATCGAGGAGTAGGGTCCAGCGCGGGCTGCCCTCAAACTAGGGAAGAGATACCACCCCAGGGTGGCACACCAGAGACAAGGATATATCTTGTTTCAATACAGGTGCAGACACTATGGAATATATGAATACTGAGAATGTCCAAAGAGTGTTTACATGCATTTTGTTTTGTATATATTTTTCATTCTTAATAAAGTTTATAATTGAAATGAAAAAAAAGAATACCCACTGGGTATTTCAACAATTAACTCTGGAAATTAAAACAGTAAAAAAATATTTGACCTGGTCGTTTTGGACATAACCAACCTTCTTGTGGTTCATGAAATGTTGCTGTGTGAAATAAATTTTATTTTGGTGAGAAATCTTTTCATTTCATATCTACATCCAATTCACAAAACAGCTGTACTAGAAATTGTAGCATGGCTTGCCTTTTGCTGCAAATTGAATTGACAATTCACACAAAGGGTGATGGGTGTGTGGAACAAGCTGCCAGAGAAGGTGGTTGAGGCTGGGACGGTCGCAACGTTTAATAAACTGTTGGACAGATGGGACTAGCGTAGCTGGAACATGTTGGGCCGAACGGCCTGTTTCCATGCTGTATCCACACTGCTCTATGACTCTACAGTTGCAATTTTCCTTCACATCCTCCTAATCTGGCCCCGCAATGCACAAAAAGTGCTGGAATATAGCGACTGAGTCAAATAAATGTTTCTGCCAGTTTGCGAGAAAGGTTTTCCTCCCAGTGGAATACATTTTGAAACTGATTACAAGTGGCATGCTCTCACTCATTTAGCATGAAAATCGCCACATTTGTGTAATAGTTCAAGAAAGGACATCGTCACCAGGGAGTGATCCAACATCGTCACCAGGGAGGTGGCTCTCTGCTGCCAGCCACACTCCTCATCTCCTTCCTAAATTCAATTCAATTCAATTCAATTCAGATTTAATGTCATTGCACAGATGCAAGTATGGGTACAACGAAATGCAGTTTAGTGTCAGTACGTAGTGATAGCAATGTTTAGATAAATTCAGATAAATAAATACAGATGTGGGAATCTATCGGCGGGACTCCGAGTTCAGCAGTGCGATGGTGTTATTATAGAAGCTACTCCTCATCCTGCTGGTGCGGGACCTGAGGCTCCTGTACCGCCTCCCCGATGGTAGGAGGGCAAACAGTCCATGGTTAGGGTGGGAGGGGTCCTTGATGATCTTCCCAGCCTGTCTCAGACACCGTTTTCGGTGGAGGGCATCCAAAGCAGGGAGCGGGGCACCGATGATGTGCTGGGCGGTTTTCACCACCCGTTGTAGTGCCTTCCTGTCTGCTACGGTGCAACTGCTGTACCATACCGTAAAGCAGGTGGTCAGGATGCTTTCGATGGTACAGCGGTAGAATGTCTCTTTATTCTGAGGCTATGACCTCTGGTCCTAGACTCTCCCACTATTGGAAACATCCTCTCCACATCCACTCCATCCAAGCCGTTCACTATTCGATTTAAGGATATAACTAAAACTCATTTGGACTTTGGTCTGGCCGACAGCATCTTTTTTCTAGCCGCTCTTATCAGCTTAATCCTCTCATTATCTGAAGAGTTGCTCCCAGGATCACAGTGTGGATCACTTCCAGCAAGAGATATCATGGAAGATAGACACAAATGCTGCAGTTTCTCAGAGGGGGAAGGCAGCATCTCTGGAGAGAAGGAGTGGGCGATGTTTCGGGTCGAGACCCTTCTTCAGACCCAAAACGCTACCCATTCCTTTTATTCATATCCTCCAGAGATGCTGCCTGTCCTGTTGGGTTACTCCAGCATTTTGTGTCTACCTTTGGTTTAAAACATCATCTGCAGTTCCCACACGTAGAATCAATGATGATGACTGGTATGAAGAAGGTAGCGGATGGACAGGGGAAAGTGCAGATTCAGAATAAATTAACTGAAAATCATTGTTATTTACTTTGTTTGGAAATAGGAGGTTTTAACAAACATTCTCCGTGCCTTTGATTCATGTAGCTCTTTAATCTGTCAAGACCCAGGTTTTATCATGGCTGAGTTGGTTTAATCTTTAAATCGAATACTGAAAGGCCTTGGATGGAGTGAATATGGGGAGGATGTTAGCGAAGCGATTAGGAGGAATTCCGTTATCAGAGGGTGGTGAATCTGTGGAATTCATTGCCACAGAAGGCTGTGGAGGCCAAGCCAATGGATATTTCTAAGGCAGAGATAGATAGATTTGTGATTGGTACGGGTGTCAGGGGTTATGAGGAAAAGGCAGGAGAATGAGGTTAGGAGGGAGAGAAAGATCGGCCATGACTGAATGGCGGAGTTGACTTGATGGGTCAAATGGCCTAATTCTGCTCCTATCACTTATGAACAATTCAACTGCTTTGAATCCTGAAGAGATTTGTGTTATTTCCAGGACATGCTTGCTTTACAGGGCAGTAAATTGATGCTGTAAGTTAAGTGAAATGTGAATTGTTGGCTGTGTTAACAAAATCCCACACAATTCCAAGTATTCATTTGAGAAATAGGTTTATTCAGTCTCAAAGGAAGTTTAAAATGACAATAACAGAATGTACTCTTCAAACGTTGTGTAGACAGAGTAAATAAAAATGTGAATATAGATTTACTATAGATGAGGCTCGCACCAGGGCCTCCTCCATACCCCACAACACTGCCCTCTCTCCCCATTCCCGCACTCGCAAACAGGGCAGAGTCCCCCTGGTCCTCACCTTTCACCCCACCAGCCGGCAAATTCAACACATAGTCCTCCACCAGTTTCGCCACATCCAACGTGACCCCTCCACTCGCCACATCTTCCCATCTCCCCCCGTGTCTGCCGTCCGCAAAGACCGCTCCCTCAGCAACTCTCTTGTCAATTCTTCCCTTCCCTCCCGCTCGACCCCTTCCCCGGGCACTTTCCCTTGCAACCGCAAGAAATGCTACACTTGTCCCTTCACCTCCCCCCCCACTCCTTTCAGGGACCCAAGCAGTCCTTCCAGGTCCGACAGAGGTTCACCTGCACCTCCTCCAACCTCATCTACTGCATCCGCTGCTCCAGATGCCAGATGATCTATATCGGTGAGACCAAGTGGAGGCTTTGCGATCGTTTCGCCGAACACCTCCGCTCGGTCCGCAATAGCCAAGCCGACCTCCCGGTGGTTCAGCACTTGAACTCCCCCTCTCATTCCGTATCCGACCTCTCGGTCCTGGGCCTCCTCCACGGCCAGAGTGAGCAACACCGCAAGTTGGAGGAACAGCACCTCATATTCCGCTTGGGGAGTCTGCATCCTCTGGGCTTGAACGTTGAATTTTCTCAATTCTGTTAACCCTTGCTGTCTCCTCCCCTTCCCACCTCTCCCTCAGCCCTCGGGCCCTGGCATTCCCTCTCTCTCTATCTCTCTACCCCACCCTAGTCGCACCAGCTTCTCATTTTCACACTACAAACAACTTACAATGGCTTGTTCCCTTTATCATCGATACTTTTTTGCATATCTTTCATTCATTGTTCTTTATCTCTCCACATCACCGTCTATATCTCTCATTTCCCTGATCCCTGACCAGTCTGAAGAAGGGTCTCGACCCAAAACGTCGCCTATCTCCTTCGCTCCTTAGATGCTGCTGCACCCGCTGAGTTTCTCCAGCCTTTTGTGTACCCTCGATTCTCCAGCATCTGCAGTTCCTTCTTTAACAAATAAAAATGTAAATTTGTGATTGTCTTAATATCTCCTACATTCTTTGCCAACAGGGAATCTTATGTCATTATCTGACTGGATAACCTGTTGGGTAAAGTTTGGATTATGCACCGATTCTTTGTGAAGTAATTAATTAATCCATACTAAATTTATACTATTTTTTGTAACTTGTTTTTAAGAATTAGAAACTATTTGATTTGAGACACATAATAGTCAAGATTTGACAGAGGCATTCTGATGTTTAACGTTACATTACACTTTTATTATTAATCTATTAATGATTTTAATATTATGTTATTAATTTTCACATCTTTCATCATGTAAATCTTATGAAAATTAGAAAGACATGAGACTAAGTGGGAGCCGTTGGGTCCCAGTCACACGGGAGGCCTGGTGCCCCAATGCAACCCATTCCCCAATGCAGTATTCCCATGGTGTGGGAGAGGGGTGATGTGGGGGTGTGGGGGGGATATATGGGGAGGGGGGGTGGGGGACGGGGGGTTTGGGGGAGGGGGTGTGGGGGTGGGGGTAGTGTGAGGGAGTGGGGTGATGTGGGGGGTGGGCGGGAAGGGGAGAGGAACGGGGAGGGGTAAAGGGGAGATGTGGGTGTGTGGGGAGGAGGGGGAGGGATAAATGGGGGAAGTGGGGTTGTGGGGGTGTGGGAGGGGAGGGACTCCATTCAGCAGCAATCGGCCATGGCATCACACAGCAATTCCAAACTCCACACAGTGGCTTTCCCGACTCCACACAGCGGCTTTCCCGACTCCACACAGCGGCTTTCCCGACTTCACTCTTGCAGGCTCAATCAGCGCTAGTTGTGGACTTAGCCCTACCCCTGGGCTTTATTCTCCAGTGGGTGCCGGAAGGGGTGTTACCTTCATTGTGACTGACTGGCGAGAAGACCAATCTGCTGATCTCACAATTTTTTAAACCTTCATAACTTTTCTGATATTTCACCGATCGGAACAAAACTTGGTGGCTTGCAGCAGAGGGGAATGCTGAGTAAGGTGGCGAAAAATCCTAGCGATATAAGGTAGCGTTTTTTCGCAAATTTAATTACCCTGGGCGTTGTCACAATGAGAGTTTTAGTAATAGTATAGATATTTCTTATTTCTCTGCCCTTACTTCTCTGCTTTTTAAAATATGATATGCATGAAGGTTATGATATGCATGCATATGATTTGCATGAAGTCTCTTTGCAGAAAGCAACAAGCAGATGTGAACATATTCCCCATCAGCCAGCCAAATGCCTTCAGTAATGGGCTAAATATCGAGAGACCAAGGATGTTATGTTGCCTACCTAAATATCGCCATAAATATGTCCACTAAGCCTGTGTTATTTAAACAAAACTGTTGCCAATGCCAATGCCGATATATAGATTATTGTTTAGTACGGGTGTCAGAGGTTATGGGGCGAAGGCAGGAGAATGGGATTAGGAGGGAGAGATAAATCAGCCATGAGTGAATGGTGGAGTAGACTTGATGGGCCGAATCACCTGTTTCTACTTCTATTCCTATGACTTTATGACCTTCTGACCTTAATTAGGCGTAATTATTTTTCCAGTTGTTTCTATCCACTTCTGAGAGTCCATTACACATCTTCCTAGCCTGGTTTGAAGCTGGAGCTCCTAATATCAATGCTTCATCTGATGAGCAGCTGGGCTTAGCCCATTAAACATTAAAAATATCAAACATTGCTTGAAATGTATTTATTTTAATATTGTATTTTTCCTGAATATAATGAACCTAGCATTAACTGTAGAGTGAGTTGAGAAATGTTTGGTATTATCTAATCGCCACGATATTCTACCTATCCATGCAATTCTCTGCAATTGTTCTCTTGGGTAAAAACTAGGTCCCCTTAAAATACAAATAGCTAAGGTACAATCCAAAGCTTTTAGTTTTAGAGATACTGCGTGGAAACAGGCCCTTCAGCTTACCGAGTCCGCATCGACCAGCGATCCCCGCACCTTAACATTATCCTACACATTCTAGGGACAATTTTACTTCGGAGTCACGTGAGTGATTCCGTGAAGAACCCCGCCAGTCCGCATGCGCGTCATTATGTCTTTTCGCATGGCTCAGCGACTGACTGGCAGGCGCAACGGTCCTGCCAGCGGTAAGTTTAAACATACAGGTACGTTTTGTAGTTCTTACCAGGTTCTGTTTTCTCTTGCAGGAACCTCTTCTTAAGGAGGTTTCCTGCTAGATTGTCGCGAAGTCCGGCGAGCCGCAAGGAAACCGGCTTGGGCTGTGCAGAGACTCCGGTCAGAACCGCGGACTTGCGGGAGCCGGCAGCCATCGGGTCCGCGACTCCAGTCGCTGACAATGCGGTCAGCGGCTTCCAGATCGCTGTGGTTCCCGTGGAGGGGTAAATCCAGGGGGAGGCATCACTACCAGAGTCGCTGACAATGTGGTCAGTGGCTTCCAGCCCGCTGTTGTTCCCGTGGAGGGTTAAATCCAGGAGGAAGGCAGTATCACCACCAGTCGCAGACAGTGCGTTCAGCGGCTCCCACACCCCTGTGGTCCCCAGGACATGGGGTATAACCAACAATAAAGCGGTCAGGCCTATGGACCCGGGACAAGTCGGGCCGGGAAGGTTCCCCTCCGGTGATGATTAACACTAAACTGGATGGAGCTCCTATTTAGAAGGATCCAGTTAATGCTAAACTGGATGGAGCTCCTAATGTTCCACAAAGACACACTCCAACTGGAGGATAGTGTCAGCGCCGGCCTATGGGAGAGCCCGCGCCAGCAGCGCCTATTCAGGGCTGCTTAATGTCTCCCTCTTGGTGGAGGAGAGCATGCGGGGCCAGAAGTATTCTGCCGCTGAGTATGTTCCATTCTGGTGTAGGTCTCTTGGGAGGCCATATCAGCGCAGGTACCCTCAGGGGCCTGAGCCCGCACCTGTTCAGGGCTGTCTACGAATCTCCTCCTTTATGGAGTGGAGTGGAGTGCGAGTGGTCAGTAGGTAGCTGACTTCAAATTCTAAAGTATGTCCGTGGAACATACTGGAGCACATGCGTATGGGTTCAAGGCAATCCTTGCAGACGAAGGTGTTGCTTGCAGAAGAGTTGGTTACCAGCCGTTGGCAGAATACCTGGAAGGGGTCAGAGTTCCCCTCACGCTACAAGTGCCGGCAGTGAACAGAGCTCTAGCCGCTGTATCTTCTATTCAGGTGAGACCTATTCAACAGGCAAAACCTGGATGAGGAAGCAAAAGCTGTCGGACCAATCAAGGTACCAACAACGAGCAAAGCTTCATCGGTTCGGCGACAACACACTCCACGCCTCCATTGGCAGTGAGCGGTTCACTGAAGCTATGGCAGCGTGAAAACTGGACAGACGTTCCACGCACCCTACCAGTTCTACTCTATAACCAGGCAGGTAGGTGGGTCCGGCACTTCCGAAACATGGGGTAAGTGGACCACTTACAAGTTGGTAATTTTACACTTGTTTGTACAACACAGGTATGGTGAAGGCATTGTCACCTAACCATGTAAAACTGCACAATACTAACATTCCAAGCAGGTTTGGAATTAGGGCCAGTATTGTCTTTTAAGGCAGGCTCAGTATTATGGCCAGGATCGCTTTGAGACAGGATCGAAATATGGCCAGATTTGTTTTTCACGGCAGGCTTAGAATTATGGCCCGAGTTGCCTTTAGAGGCAGGTTCGGAATTATGAGTTAGGCTCATTATTATGGCCAGGATTGTCTTCCAAGACAGGCTCAGAAATCGGGCCAGAGTTGTCGTTCCAGGCAGGCACAGAATGATGGCAGACATGCCCGTTCATTGTTAAGATGGAGAAGGTCGTGTAACTCGTATGTGCAGTATACAGTGGCTTGCAAAAGTATTCATACCCCTTGAACCTTTCCACATGTTGTCACGTTACAACCACAAACGTAAATGTATTTTATTAGGATTTTATGTGATAGACCAACACAAAGTGGTGCATAATTGTGAAGTGGAAGGAAAATGATACATGGTTTTCAAACCTTTTTACAAATAAAAAACTGAAACGTGTGGCGTGCAAAAGTATTCAGCCCCCTTTACTCTGATACCCCTAAATAAAATCCAGTGCAACCATTTGCCTTCAGAAGTCACCTAATTAGTAAATAGAGTCCACTTGTGTGTAATCTAATCTCAGTATAAATACAGCTGTTCTGTGAAGGCCTCAGAGGTTTGTTAGAGAACATTAGTGAACAAACAATGTTCCTTGGGCATCATGAAGCCCAAGGAACACACCATACGGGTCAGGGATAAAGTTGTGGAGATGTTTAAAGCAGGGTTAGGTTATAAAAAAATATCCCAAGCTTTGAACATCTCACGGAGCACTGTTCAATCCATCATCCGAAAATGGAAAGAGTATGGCACAACTGCAAACCTACCAAGACATGGTCGCCAACCTAAACTGACAGGCCGGGCAAGGAGAGCATTGATCAGAGTAGCAGCCAAGAGGCCCATGGTAACTCTGGAGGAGCTGCAGAGATCCACAGCTCAGGTGGGAGATTCTGTCCACAGGACAACTATTAGTCGTACACTCCACAAATCGGGTCTTTATGGAAGAGTGGCAAGAAGCAAGCCATTGTTGAAACAAAGCCATAAGAAGTCCCGTTTGCAGTTTGCCACAAGCCATGTGGGGGACACAGCAAACATGTGGGGGAAGGTGCTCTGGTCTGATGAGACCAAAATTGAAGTTTTTGGCATAAATGCAAAACGCTATGTGTGGCGGAAAACTAACACTGCACATCACCCTGAACACACCATCCCCACTGTGAAACATGGTGGTGGCAGCATCATGCTGTAGGGATGCTTTTCTTCAGCAGGGACAGGGAAGCTGGTCAGAGTTGATGGGAAGATGGATGGAGCCAAATACAGGGCAATTTTGGAAGAAAACCTGTTAGAGTCTGCAAAAGACTTGAGTCTGGGGCGGAGGTTCACCTTCCAGCAGGACAACGATCCTAAACATACAGCTAGAGCTACAATGGAATGGTTTAGATCAAAGCATATTCATGTGTTAGAATGGCCCAGTCAAAGTCCAAATGTAATCCAATTGAGAATCTCTGGCAAGACTTGAAAATTCACAGACGCTCTCCATCCAATCTGACAGCTTGAGCTATTTGGCAAAGAAGAATGGGCAAAAATTTCAGTCTCTAGATGTGTAAAGCTGGTAGAGACATACCCCAAAAGACTTGCAGCTGTAATTACAGCGAAAGGTGGTTCTACAAAGTATTGACTCAGGGGGGCTGAATAATTTTGCACGCCACACTTTTCAGTTTTTTATTTGTAATAAAATTTGGAAACCATATATCATTTTCCTTCCACTTCACAATTATGCACCACTTTGTGTCGGTCTATCACATGAAATCCCAATAAAAAATACATTTACATTTGTGGTTGTAACGTGACAAAATGTGGAAAAGTTCAAGGGGTATGTATACTTTTGCAAGCCACTGTAAGTTAAAATATAAAGTTAAACTGGGGCATCTGAATAAATTTAAAGCATAAATTTATGGTTATGAATACCGAAGTAACAAACTCAACTCTACCTGGAAAGAAACATCAGAACTTCTTAGTTGAACAGATATTTACAACATCAAACACGAGTTTTAGGGGAGATTACATAAAATATTTCTATTCATCTTTCCCAGAGTTAGGAATAATAGATTAAGCTGCTAATTTACTTTCTGGTCTATTTCAAACATTGGCTTTTTCATGTTATCTCAGAGCCTGAGAAGACCAGAGCCTGAGTTCTCCAATGGTTTTGGTGATAATGGTACAAGCTCGGAAATGAGCCAAGGCAGATGCACATGCTCTACTCTATTTTACTTCAGAGTCACATGAGTGATTCCATGAAGATCCTGCCAGTGCGCATGCGCGTCAATACGTCGTTCGCATGGGGCAGCAACTGACTAGCAGGCGCAACGGTCCTGCCAGCGGTGTGTTTAAACATACAGGTAAGTTTTGTATTTCTTACCAGGTTCTGTTTTTTCTTGCAGGAACCTCTTTTTATAGAGGTTTTCTGCTGGATATTGTCGCAAAGTCCAGCGAGCCGCAAGGAAACCGGCTTCGGCAGTGGGGAGACTACGGTTCGAACCGTGGAATCGCGGGAGCCGGCGGCCGTCGGGTTTGCGACTCCAGTCGCTGACAATGCGGTCAGCAGCTTCCAGACTGCTGTAGTTCCCGTGGAGGGGTAAACCCTAGAGGCGGTATTATTATCCAGAGTCGCTGACGGTGCGGTCAGCGACTTCCAGACTACCGTGATTCCCATGGAGGGGTAAATCCAGGAGGCGGTAGCACCACCAGAGGCGCTGACAACACGGTCAGCGGGTCCCACGCCGCTATGGTACCCAGGACATGGGGTATAACCAACGATAAAGTGGTCAGGCCTATGGACTCGGGACTAGTCGGGTCGGGAGGATTCCCCTCTGGTGATGCTTAAACAGTTTGGAAACTGGATGGAGCTCCTAATGGAGAGGATATTCCACCAAGACACACTCCAACAGGAGGAGTAGTGTCAACGCCGGCCTATGGGAGAGCCCGCGCCAGCAGCGCCTAGTCAGGGCTGCTTAATTGGACGGTTGTCCAGGATGGAGCTCCTAATGGAGAGGATTTTCTACCAAGATACACTCCAACAGGAGGAGTAGTGTCAGCGCTGGCCTATGGGAGAGCCCGCACCAGCAGCGCCTATTCAGGGCTGCTTAATGTCTCCCTCTTGGAGGAAGAGAGCATGCGGGGCCAGAAGTATTCTGCGGCCGAGTATGTTCCATTCTGGTGTAGGTCTCTTGGGAGGCCATATCAGTGCAGGTACTCTCAGGGGCCTGAGCCAGCACCTGTTCAGGGCTGCCTAAGATCTCCCCCTTTATGGAGTGGAGTGCGAATGGTCAGTAGGTAACTGACTTCAAATTCTAAAGTATGTCCGTGGAACATACTGGAGCACATATGGCCGTTCATTGTTAAGATGGAAAGGTTGTGTAACTCGTATGTGCAGTATAAACTTTCCGAATAGGAAACTTTGTTCCTGACTAACAACTGACCATTCGCTGATGGTAGGAAGCATTGGGCAGTGGTAGAAGTTTTTTTTAAACTGGAGGACTGTGTGTCTCAGGGTTTGGTGCTGGGCCCATTGCTGTTTGTCATCTATATCCACGATTTGGATGTGAATAGTGTCATATAGTCATAGAGTGATACAGTGTGGAAACAGCACCTTTGGCCCAACACGCCCACATCAGCCAACAATGTCCAAGCTACACTAGTCCCACCTGCCTGCGCTTGGTCTATGTTCCTCCAAACCTGTCCTATCAATGTACCTGTCTAACTGTTTCTTAAATAATGGGATAGTCCCATCCTCAAGTACCTCCTCTGGCAGCTTGTTCCATACACCCACCACCCATTGTGTGAAAAAGGTACCCCTCGGATAGCCATTAAATCTTTTCCCCATCTCCTTGAACCTATGTCCTCTGGTCCTCGATTCCCCAACTCTGGGAAAAAGACTCTGTGCATCTACCAGATCAATTCCTCTCATGATTTTGTATACCTCTATAAGATCTCCCCTCATCCTCCTACGCTCCATGGAATAGAGACCCAGTCTACTCAACCTCTCCCTATAGCTCACACCCTGTAGTCCTGGCAACATCATCGTAAATTGTTTCTGAACCCTTTCAAGCTTGACAATATCTTTCCTATAACATGATGCCCAGAACTGAACACAAAATTTTTCAGCATATTGAAGATTTTTCCGCGAGTAAAAAGTGGTTGGCATGGGTCTTTTTAACTCGTAGTGCAGTGGAGTGGGGTCACTATTTGGTTTCAGGCAGTCAAGGGCAGCTGTAGGCAATCTCCTTCACTGACCGGGCATTTTGATTGGCTCATTGGAGTTTACAGGACCAAGGAAGACTTACCAGTAGGTAAAATGCCTCTAAACTTTATTACATTTCTTAAAAGTGTCTCCCCCCTTCTCTCCCCCATCTCTCCCATCTCTCCCCATCTCTCCCCTTCTCTCTCCTTCTCTCTCCTTCTCTCTCCTCTTCTCTCCCCCCCCCCCCCTCACTCTCTAAAGGACTTACCATTACTATGCAGCTGTTTTACCTTCATCTTTGTCGTGCAGACAGCGTTCCTCCACTCTCCCTCGCCCCCCCGATGTGTTTGTGTGTGTGTGTGTGTGCAGCCGGTGGATGCAGCTCGCAGTTTCAACGCTGGATCGACCGTCAGCGTCGAGGCTTTCCAGGCGAGTGCCCTCGAGCTGGAAGGTCGAAGACACTCTTTTTAACTTGCCGATTAGGTCGCCCAAGTGGGACAGGCCCTAAAGTGCCAAAAGCCTTTGACTACCTTATCTACCTGCGACTCGACCTTCAAAGATCCATGCGCCTGTACTCCTAGATCTCTCAGCTCTACAACACTACCCAGAGGCCTACCATTTACTGTGTAGGTCCTGCCCTTATTCGATGTCCCAAAATGCACTGCTCTGTATTAAATTCCATCATCCATTCCTCCCCCCACCTGGTCAATCGATCCAGATCCAGCTGCAATCTTTCATAACCATCTTCACTACCTGCAGAACCACTAACTTTTGTATCATCAGCAAACTTTGCTAATCTTGCCCTGTATGTTCTCATCCAAATTATTGATGTAGATGACAAACAGTAACAGACCCAACACCAAACCCTCATGGAGCCATGGAGCCAATTTGCTATCCATTCAGCTGTCTCTCCTTGGATCCTATGCGATCTAACCAGAGCTGCCTACCATGCAGAACCTTTTCGAATGCCTTACTGAAGTCCATGTACGCAGCATCTATAGCTCTGCCCTCATCAACCTTATTGGTCACGTCCTTCAAAAAAATCAATCAGATTTGTGAGATATGACCTCCATGTACAAAACCACGTTGACTATCTCTCATCAGCTCTTGCCCATCCAAATGCCGGTATACCCAATCCCTCAAAATATTCTCCAGTAACTTACCAACGACAGATGTTAAGCTCACCGGCCTATACTTCCCAGCATTTTCCCTGCAGCCCTTCTTGAAAAGAGGCACAACATTTGCCTCCCTCCAGTCTTCTGGCACCTCTCCTGTATTTAAGGACAACTCGTAAATTTCAACCACAGCTCCCGCAATTTCCTCTCTAGTTTCCCGCAATGTCCTCGGGTATATCTGATGAGGCCCTGGAGATTTGTCTACCTTCAAACATGACAGTACCTTCAGTACTTCTTTGACAGTAACCCTGACTGCTCTCATGACACTTTTAGTGACTGCTCCAATTTCCTCCGTCCTACTGTCTTTCTCCTCGGTAAATACAGAGGGGAAATACTGATTGAGGACCTTGCCCATCTCCTGTGGCTCCACACCGAGGTGACTGCTTTGATTCCTGAGAGGTCCTACTCTCTCTCTAGTTACCCTTTTCCCCCTTATGTATTTACAAAATCTTTTGGGATTGTCCTTAATGCTACCCGCCAGGGCTATCTCCTGGCCCGTTTTGCCCTTCCTGATTTCCTTAGCTCCCGAAACTCGTCCAGGGATGCACTTGATCCCAGCTGCCTGTACCTGTCCCATGCATCCTTCTTGTTTTTGACGTCAGCCAAGCTTCCTTACGTTTGCCTGCTTTGCCCTTCACTCTAACGGGGATGTACACATCCTGAGCTTTCTTCAGTACACTTTTAAAAATATCCCACTTAGCCGATGCTCCTTTCCCCTCTAATAACTCAACTTGAGCGAGACCTTCTCTCAATTCCTCCAAGTTGGCCTTACCCCAGTTGAGAATGTACAAGCATGGTTTAAGTCAAGTAAAGTTGAGTGCATTGTCACATGCAAATAAAATCATAGAGTATGGAAACAGGCCCTCTGGCCAACTTGCCCATGTTGACCAACATACCCCATCTACACTAGTCCCACCTGCCTGCATTTAGCACATCCTTCTAAAACTATCCTATCCATGTATCTGTCCGAATATTTTTAAACATTGTGATAATACCTACCTTAACTACCTCCTCT
The DNA here is from genome assembly GCA_035221665.1 of Okamejei kenojei. Lineage (NCBI taxonomy): Eukaryota > Metazoa > Chordata > Chondrichthyes > Rajiformes > Rajidae > Okamejei > Okamejei kenojei. The sequence goes on along the minus strand of CM069137.1, from coordinate 97,432,866 downwards.
GGCAGCTCGTACCATACACCCACCACCCATTGTGTAAAAAGGTAGTCCCTCGGGTTCCTATTACATCTTTCCCTGCCTCACCTTAAATATATGACCTCTGGTTCTTGATTCCCCTGCTCTGGGTAAAAGACATTTACCCGATCTATTCCTATGATCTTATACACCTCTATAATATCACCCTTCCTGCACTCCAAGTAATAAAGTCCCAGTCTGCTCAACCTCTCCCTATAGCTCAGGCACTCAAGACCTGGCAACATGCTCGTAAATCTCTGCATCCTTTCCAGCTTAATCACATCTTTCCCATAACAATGTCACCAAACCTGAACACTCCAAAACTCCAAATGTGGCCTCACCAATGTCTGGTGCAACTGGAACATAACATCCCAACTTCTGTACTGAATACTCTGCCTGCAGTAGGGTTGAACACAGGTAGATAGGGTTGACCACCCTATCTACCTGTGTCACCACTTTCCAGGATCATGTACCTGCACTCCATGACCCCTCTGCTCTGCAACACTCCCCAAAGTCTTCATCATTCGTTGCATTAATCCTTCCAAAATTACAACACCTCACACGTATCTATATTGAACCCCATTAACCATTTCTTGGCCCACTGGCCCAATTAGTCAAGATCCTGTTGCGATTTTTTGTAAGCATGTAATGTGAGGACAGGTACCATGAAAATTCTTACTTTCAGCAGCATCATAGGCACAGACTGAGAAAAACATGCAAAAACATGCAAAAACAAATTAAGTATGTTTGCAGATGGCTCTAAAATGGATGGTTTTGTTGAAAGTGGTTATCAAGAACGATGGTGGGATCTTAATCTTAACCGGCTGGGTAATTGAGCTGAGAAATGGTAAATGGAGTTTAGAAACATAGAAACATAGATAATAGGTGCAGGAGTAGACAATTCAGCCCGCCATTCAATATGATCATGGCTGATCACCCAAAATCAGTACCCCGTTCCTGCTTTCTCCCCATATCCCTTGATTCCATTAGCCCTATGAGTTCTATCAAACTCTCTCTTGAAAACACCCAGTGAATTGGCCTCCACTGCCTTCAGTGGCAGAGAATTTCACAGTGTGTGTGTGTATATATATATATATATATATATATATATATATATATATATATATATATATATGTATATATATATGTGTATGTATATGTATATATATATATACACATACATACATATATATATATATATATATATATACATACACATATATACGTATATATATATATATACATACACACACATATATATATATATATACATACACACACACACACACACATATATATATATATACATAGATAGATAGATAGATAGATAGATAGATAGATAGATAGATAGATAGATAGATAGATAGATAGATAGATAGATATACACACACACACACATACTGTATATATATCATATATATAAATGTCATATCATACGATGTTTGCATATATTGTGCTGCTGCAACTAAGAATTGTCATTGTTCTATCTGGGACATATGACAATAAAACAATCTAGACTCTGGACTCGTGACTCTTGAGATTCACAACTCTCTGGGTGAAAAATGTTGTCCTCATCTCAGTCCTAAATAGCCTACCCCTTATTCTTAAATTGAGTTCAATTCAGTTAAGTGAGGAATGGTGCATTTGGGAAGTTGAAACAGGACAGGATGAATATTCACAGTGAATATGGGCCCTGGAGACTGTTGCAGAACAGAGGGGAACAAATACATAGTTCCCTGAAAGCAAGGTCACAGTAAGTTAAAGTGGTGGAGAATGTGTTTGGCCTGGCCCTTATCAGTAAGAGAAGTTGGGATATTATGTTGCAGTTGCAGAAGGCATTGGCGAGGCTGCACTATTGTATTCAGTTTTGAATTCTCAGTATAGGAAAGATGCCATTAAGCCAGAAAGAGTGCAGAAAGATATATGAGGATGTTGCCAGGACGCAAGGAATGTGTTATAGGTGAGGCTAAGACTTTATTCCTGGAGCATAGGTGATTGAGAGGTCTTGAAGAGATGTGTAAAATGAATGGTACTTCCATAAGTTAGGGTACAGTCCCGATTTTCCAACCTATCCCTTTGCAAACAATGCACTTTTATGCTACAATACTGAGAGTTATATTCGGCACTGCATCTTTCTCTTCAGTCTACCTGTTGTACTTGAGTTTGCTTTATGGATTCATACATGTATTATCTGATTATATTTGACAGCACATGAAACAAGGATTTTCACTGTACCTTGATACATGTGACAAGAATAAACCTAAACCTAAAATCATGAGGGCCACAGATTGGGTGAATGCACACAAATTATTTTCCCAGAGTTGGGGAATTAAGAATTTGAGGGCATAGTTTTAAGGTGAGAGGGAAAAATATAATCGGAATCTGAGGGACAACATTTTCACATAGAAGATGGAAATAAATGGATTGAGCTTGCAGAGGAAGTGGTTGTGGTAGGTACAATAACAATAATTAAAAGACATTTGGACAGGTGTGTTGATTGGAAAGGTTTAGAGGGACATGGGTCAAACATGAGCAAAAATGAGTCTAGATTAGATGAGTACTCAGATAGGAAGGACGGATTGGACCGTAGAGCCTGTTTCTGTGCTGTACAACGCGATGATTCATTTGAAAGCACTGGCTGGACCACAACTGCATTGATTTCTGGTCACCAAACCATGTTTGATCAGTTGTGAAGGTGCCTCCCAGCACGCAGAAGAGATTTATGTAAGTATTTGAATGAATGAGTGAAGGATTTCAAGTACAAAGTTGGATTAGAGTAGTTAGATCATTATCTATGGTGTCGAGAAGGTCTTGAGATGTGATGAGGTGCATAAAATCAGAACCTTTGATAGAATAAATAAAGTGAAGGAGTTCCCATCAGTAGATGGTTCAATGAGCAGGAGCCAGATTGAAGTTGAAGGGTGGAAGTTACCTGGGTGTGAGGATGACTTTGTTATGTGGAGAGTGGTTATGTTCTGGAACTACTGGGATTGAATGTATTGTCGTACAGTCAGCCACCTTTAAACTTTATTATAAATCACTTAAGGTCCACGACTGATAGCTCTCAGTCCTCGCTATAGATAGAATACCAACCAGCCCTAAGATCGTGATTGTGGATGATCAGCCATGATCACATTGAATGGCGGTGCTGGCTTGAATGACCAAATGGCCTATTCCTGCACCTATTGTCTATTGTCTATTTATTCTCAGCCCTTTTTACATTCTTTAATCATTCCTTTGCCAATATTAATCTGTTACCCAGAACCCTGCAAGCCCATATTTTATGTAAGAAGCTTTTTTTCTGGTCCCTTATTCAAATGGCTTTTGAAAAGCACAATATACCATATCCAATGGTTCCCCTCATCTGCCTTGCTTTGCAGCAGGAGGTATTTGTGGTAGGTAAGATATCAGTGGACCCAAAGAGATTTGATGAATATATTGAGAGACAATTAGTAACTTGGGAGATAATAGATCCCCATAAGGATCACTGTGGTCATCTATGTTGGAGCTACAGGAGATGGGAGAAGACTTAAATAAATACTTCTCATCTGCACTTACCCTCAAAAGGCAGAGAACAAAATAAACACATTGACATTAAGAAAAGAGGAGGTGTCGGCAAAACATCTTCATTTGATAAATCAAAAAATATTTTTGCTTCATAAAGCCATGTTGATTTTCCATAAACATTAATATCTATGCATCCTTTTGCAAAGACTTTAATAATTCCAATGTTTTGGCTGCTGCACACAGCAAGCTATCCTGTTTATTTCACCACTTAAGCTCCAATCTTACATTTGCTAACATAATGTACTGAAACTGTTTTGGAACTACAGAATTTAAAGGATTATCACTAATGCAACCAATCTTTTAGATGCACCGGATGTCAGCTGTCAGATTTAGGGGATTTGTCTTTGTTTAGTTCCCAAAATATCATCATTTTCCTTTCTTTAATGACCTTATGGTCATCGATGTTTTTGGACCCACCCACTCCTTCTATTTCTGCTTCATTTATTGTGTCTTTGTAGTGAAGACGGACGTAAAATGCCAGTTTACACTGAGAGAGATCCGGCCATCAGGTAGAATTTAAAGAGTAATAGTTGTTCTAAGTTTGCACCCAATTAGTCTGAACAAAGCGCGTTTGACCCTTCATTAATGCTTTATGGAGAAGTGTCAGAGCACTTTTCACAACCTCAGGGTACCCCAAGGCATTGTACATCAAATGAAATACTTATAAAAATGTAATCATTTTAGCAATGCAACATTTATTTTGAAACATTATTCAAGAGCTGCCATTTCCAAATTATTCACTGTCACTCCGACCTTAATAGTTCTGTCAGTTAATTCCTTTCAAGACTGAGCTGTCTGATACCACTATGGTTGACACAAAAGCTGGAGTTATTCAGTGGGGACAGGCAGCATCTCTGGAAAGAAGGAATGGGTGATGTTACGGGCCAAGACCCTTCTTCAGACTACCTTTGTTCTCCAACTAGTGACTAAACACAACGTTGATTCAGAACATCTCAATCACTGTAAATTTCTATCAATTTAGAATTATTTTAGTTTGGTTTAGAGATACAGTGTGGAAACAGCCCTTTGACCCACTGAGTCCACACCGACCAGCACACCAACACTATCCTATACACACCAGGGACAATTTACAATTATACCAATCCAATTAATCTGCAAACCTGTACATCTTTGGAGTGTGGGAGTAAGCCAAAGAGCTCTGTGAAAACCCACGCAGATCACACGGAGAACGTACAAACTCCGTACAGTCAGCAACCGTAGTCAGGATCGAACCCAGGACTCTGGCGCTGTAAGGCAGCAACTCTACCGCTGCGCCACCATGCCTCCCATTTTCATGTCACATATGAAATGCTGTACATTTCATGTACAAAAAGGCATGTCTGGTGATGGATGATGCTTCAGGAACTCTCGGGCCTGTTCAAATTATGCAGCAAACAATCTTCATGGTCCGTGCAGTATTTCACTGAACTTTACGTTCAACAGTACATGACCGGAGAATGTTCACAATAAACGTATTTCTGTCACATTGGCCCAATAAGAGAATTTGTCACACAAGTACTGATACAATGAGATTACATAACATTATAAAATATTTACTCTTGTGGAAAATTGTACTTTGTATCACAAATAAGGTGACTCTGGGTGCGATGGCCAGGAGAGATGGCTCAATAGGTGGAAAGAAGGTGTTTTTCCTGACCCGTGCAGAGAGGCTTCATTGGGTATGTGAGGCTTGTAGAGATTGTTACTGTTTGGCAAGAAAAGAACTGCAGATGCTGGTTTAAACCGAACTATTTGGTTAGTGCAACCATACAGTAACCAAATAGTAACAGACACACAAAATGCTGGAGTAACTCAGCGAGGCAGGCAGCATCCCTGGAGAGAAGGAATGGTGACGTTTCGGGTGAAGACCCTTCCGGAGAAGATCCGAAACGTCACTAATTCCTTCTCTCCAGAGTTGCTGCCTGTTCCGCTGAGTTACTCCAGCATTTTGTGTGTCTGTTACTATTTGGTTAGTGTATGGTTGCACTAAGAGGGAGAATTAGGGCAGCCCAGTGAAGCAGATGGATCCAAATTCAATCCTGACTTCTGGGGTTGTTTGTGGAGTTCTTTCTGTGACTCATGACTGTAGTAAGAAAACATAGAAATATGTGACAGGGAATTTATTCATTTTTTAAGCTATTTGTCACAGGTGGCTGTGCAGGTGCAAGGTGCTAAATGGTTTAATGAAAAGAATCTTAAGAGGATGGTAAATTTCTCCTGCTTTTGTGAGAGAAGGCTGTGCATGTAATAGAGTTGAGGGTCTCTGACTTTGATAAATGAGTGGGTTGGTTAATGATGGAACATGTCTGTTGCAAGGGGGTCATTGTTTAAGCAAAGTGCTACTCCTCTTCTGGCAACCCATTTATGTTATTTGATCAGGGATCCATGTTGTGACCTACACTGCAGGACGTGAGGAGTCATGTATCATCTGGCCACTCCATGCTATTGGTGCGCTCTTTTGTAACAAATTTTAATGATCACTGTGGATCAAGTCACTTTATTTGCATTGGAGATTATAATTTAGGGTCTGAGGAAGGGTCTCGACCCTAAAGGTCACCCATTCCTTCTCTCCAGAGATGTTGCCAGTCCCGCTGAGTTACTCCAGCATTTCGTGTCTATCTTCTTAAAATTTAGCAACCTGTCTTTCTCTGAAGAAGTCTATTATAGCCTGTGTAGACAAGGACTTCACACAAGTGAGACACAAGGCTGTTACTGTTTATCCGAAGTAACAACATTAATCTTTCTTGTCCTCCCTCTTCCTCCACTTCTCCCGCTGCCTCTCAGGTTGTGCCTCACCACCTTCAGGCTCTGGGTTCACTTCCTCTCATACCATCTGCAATCTTTGGTTGGTGACGTTATACAACACACTGCACACAGACCTTCCAATAGTCTGCAGTATTTGGAGGAGCATGTGGGGAGTTTAAGTTTAGCTTATTGTCACGTGTACCAAGGTACAAGATAAAGTCCAGTAAAGTCTGACCACAATAGTCCAAGGGCCCCATGAGGTAGGTTTTAGCTCATGGATGCTCTCTAGTTGTTGGTAGGATGATTCAGTTGCCTGATAACAGCTGGGAGCAAACTGTCCCTGAATCTGATGGAGTGCGTTTTCACACTTCTATACCTATTGCCCAATGGGAGAGGGGAGAAGAGGGTGGCCGGAGTGCAACTCGTCCTTGATTATGCTGCTGGCCTTTCCGAGGCAGCGTGAGGTACAAATTGTGTCAATAGAAGGGAGGTTGGTTTGTGTGATGGTCTGGGCTGTGTCCACAATTTGCTGCAATTTCTTGTGGTCTTGGATGGAGCTGTTCCCAAACCAAGCAGTGATGCATCCTGATAAAATGCTTTCTGTGGCGCATCTGTAGAAGTTGCTGAGAGTTTTTGGGGACATGCTGAACTTCCTAAGCCTTCTAAGGAAGTAGAGGCATTGGCGTGCCTTCTTGGTGGTTGCTTCAATATGGGTGGTCCATGAGAAGTTGTTGGTGATATTGACTCCTAGGAATTTGAAGTTTTCAACCATCTCTACTTCTGCACCATCAATGCAAGCTGGGGTTTGTGTACCGCTACACTTCCTGACGTCCATCACAATCTCCATTGTCTCGCTGACATTGAGAGAAAGGATGCTGGCTCAACACCAGGTCACGAGGTTTAAAATCTCAAGGGAGTCCACAGATAGATGTAAAAATAACAGGTTTACAATAAAAGGTGATTTTAATGACCCAAATATTGACTGGGACTGCCGTAGTGTTAAGGGATGAGATGGTGCAGAATGTGTGTCCACAAACGTTTTCTCAAACTATATGGTGATAACCCAATTGGAGAGGTGACACATTTGATGTCCTAATGGAAAATGAGGCTGGGCAATTGACTGAAATGTCAGTGGAGGAGTACTTTGGAAACAGTGACTATAATTCTATTGGTTTTTAAATAATAATAGGATTGCGTTAGGTTAGATAGAGCTCTCAGGGTTAGCGGAGTCAAGGGATATGGAGAGAAGGCAGGAACGGGGTACTGATTGTGGATGATCAGCCATGATCACATTGAATAATGGAGCTGGCTCGAAGGGCCGAATGGCCTACTCCTGCACCTATTTTCTATGTATCTATGTATCTATGTAAGGTGAATCTTGACGGAATTCAATAGGAACTTGCAAGGGTTGATTGGGAGAGGTTGCTTGCAGGTAAGGGGACGTCTGACAAATGGAAGCTCTTTAATGGTGAGATAGGGTGAGTTTAGGGCCAACATATTCCTTGAAGAATGAAGGGCAAGTCCATGGTATGTAACTCTACGACACACTAAAAGTACTTCCCACCAATGCCATGGTGGCACAGTGGCACAGTGGTAGAGTTGCTGCCTTACACCGCTCGCAGCACCGGAGACCCGGGTTCAATCATGACTACGGGTGCTGTCTATACGGAGTTTGTACGTTCTCTCTGTGACTACAAGCGTTTTCTCCGAGATCTTCAGTTTCCTCCCATATTCCAAAGACGTACAGGGTTGTAGGTTAATTGGCTTGGTATAAAATGTAAATTGTCCCTGATGTGTGCAGGATAGTGTTAATGTGCGGGGATCGATGGTCGGTGCAGACTTGGTGGGACGAAGGGCCAGTTTTCACGCTGTATCGCTAATCTAAACTAAACTGAACATTGGGTTGTGTACTGCAGAGTTTCCCCAGACTGATGCAGGCTTGTGTTCTTCGCAATAACTCTGTCCCTTGAGTTCACAGCTGCTGCAGACCTGCAGTGACTGGTGTGAACAGCCATGGAATAAGGGTGTAATCCCTGACTCCCGGCATCAGTCCCTGCAGACAGTACTGTTCAACGACTATGTCTGCCAGGGCAGAGTCTTTCAGAATAAAAGGTCCATGTTGCTGCTAGGAACCCTGGTATTGACCGTCAAGACATTCTTCTTATGACCAGGTGATCATCTCATGATGGCCTCACAACAGGTGTCAGAGGTCATGGGGAGAAGGCAGGAGTATGGGGTTAGGAGGGAGAGATAGATCAGCCATGATTTAATGACGGAGTAGACTTAACATGGAAAAATAGAAACAGAGAAAATAGGTGCAGGAATGTCCATTCGGCCCTTCGAGCCAGCACCACCATTCATTGTGATCATGGCTGATCGTCCCCTATCAATAACCCATGCCAGCCTTCTCCCCATATCCCTTGACTCCACTAGCCCCTAGGGCTCTATCTAACTCTCTCTTAAATCCATCCACTGAGTTGGCCTCCACTGCCCTCTGTGGCAGGGAATTCCACAAATTCACAACTCTCTGGGTGAAAAACTTTTTTTTGCATCTCAGTCTTAAATGACCTCCCCTGTATTCTAATACTGTAAGGTGAAAAGTAAAAGTGGCAGGCAGAAAAAATCCAGGGCAAAAATCAAAAAGAGCCACTTTTCAACATAATTGTATAAGGGCTAAGAGTGTTGTAAAAACAAGCCTGAAGGCTTTGTGTCTCAATGCAAGGAGCATTCAAAATAAGGTGGATGAGTTGAATGTGCAGATCATTATTAATGAATATGATATAGTTGGGATCACGGAGACATGGCTCCAGGGTGACCAAGGCTGGGAGCTGAAAACATGCAGGGATATTCAATATTCAGGAGGGATAGACACGAGGGAAAACTAGGTTCAGTAGCGTTGCTGGAAAGAGAGGAGATTAACGCAATAGAAAGGAAGGACATTAGCTTGGAGGATGTGGAATCGATACGGGTAGAGCTGCGAAACACTAAGGGGCAGAAAACGCTAGTGGGAGTTTTGTACAGGCCACCTAACAGTAGTAGTGGAGTTGGGGATGGCATCAAACAGGAAATTAGAAATGCGTGCAATAAAGGTTAAAACAGTTATAATGGGTGACTTCAATCTACATATAGATTGGGTGAATCAAATTGGCAGGGGTGCTGAGGAAGAGGATTTCATGGAATGTATGCGGGATAGTTTTCTAAAACCAACAAATTAGACAGAAAAAGCAGCTATCAGAGGACTGGAGAAATTCAGAGACCAGCAGAGGAGGACAAAGGCTTTGTCCTCCTCTATAAGAATTTTGCAGTCAGTTTTTTTGTTCCCTGCCAGTTTTCATTCATAATCTACTTTCCCTTTCCTAATTGGTTTTTATAGATATGTAAAGAGAAAAAGATTAGTTAAAACAAATGTAGGTCCCTTGCAGTCAGAAACTGGTGAATTGATCATGGGGAACAAGGACATGGCAGACCAATTGAATAACTACTTTGGTTCTGTCTTCACTAAGGAAGACATAAATAATCTGCCAGAAATAGCAGGGGACCGGGGGTGTAATGAGATGGAGGAACTGAGTGAAATCTAGGTTAGCCAGGAAGTGGTATTAGGTAAATTGAATGGATTAAAAGCCGATAAATACCCAGGGCCAGATAGGCTACATCCCCGAGTACTTAAGGAAGTAGCCCCAGAAATATTGGATGCATTAATGATAATTTTACAAAACCCTTTAGGTTCTGGAGTAGTTCCTGAGGATTGGAGGGTAGCTAATGTAACCCCACTTTTTTTTAAAAGGGAGGGAGAGAGAAAACGGGGAATTACAGACCAGTTAGTCTAACATCAGTAGTGGGGGAAATGCTAGAGTCAGTTATTAAGGATGGGATAGCAGCACATTTGGAAAGTGGTGAAATCATTGGACAAATTCAGCATGGATTTATGAAAGGTAAATCGGTGTCTGACAAATCTTTCCACTCTAGAATTTTTCAAGGATGTAACTAGTAGCGTGGATAAGGAGAAACCAGTGGATGTGTTATATCTGGACTTTTCAGAAGGCTTTCGTCAAGTCCCACTTAAGATATTAGTATGCAAACTTAAAGCACATGGGTATTGGGTTCAGATTGATGTAGGTAAGAGAAAAATAACAAAAAACGGGCTGGAGACAGGAATAGACAGAGTAGGAGTAGATTCCTTTATTCAGAATGGGGCAGGCAGTGACTAGTGAGGCTCCGCAAGGCTCAGTGCTGGACCCTAGCTATTTACAATAGATATTAATAATCTGGAGGGGGAATTGAATGCAACATCCCATGCTTGCGGATGACTACATGCGGGGCAGTTTAGCTGTGAGGGAGAGCTAGGATGCTGCAAGGTGACTTGGATAGGCTTGGATGATGGAAAATGCATGGCAGATGCAGTGCATTGTGGATAAATGTGAAGGTTATCCACTTTGTGGCAAAGATACAGACAGGAGACTATTATCTGAATGTGCTGATTCGAATAGGGAGATGCACGAGCCCTGGGTGTCATGTACATCAGTCATTGAAAGTAGGCCATCAGGTGCAAGCAGGCATTGAAGAATGAAATGGTATGTTAGCATTCATAGCAAAAGGATTTGAGTAATAAGAGCAGGGAGGTTCTACTGTAGTTGTACGGGTGTTGGTTGAGGCCACCACCTGGAGTATTGCATACAGTTTTGGTCTACTAATCTGAGGAAAGATCATTCTTTGCCATAGAGGGAGTTAAAGGAGAAGGTTCGCCAGATGTTTCCTGGGATGGCAGGATTTTCATATGAAGAAAGAGTGGATAGACTTGGCTTGTACTGGCTAGAATTCAGAAGATTGAGGGGGGAATCTTATAGAGACTTACAAATACTTAAAGAGTTGGACAAGCTGGATTGCAGGAAGATTTGTTCAGATGTTGGGAAGGTCCAGAACAAGGGGTCACAGTTGAAGGATTAAGGGGGGGAAGTCTTTAGGACCGAAATGAGAAAATCATTTTTCAAACAGAGAGTGGTGATCTCTGGAATTCTTGCTAAGAATGTAGTTGAGCAGTTCAATGGCAAATATATGGCTATAGTTTAAGAGGGAGCTAGATTGTGGCCTTGTGCTAAAGGGACAGGGGGTATGGAGAGAAGGCAGGTACATGATACTGAGTTGGGATTGATCAGCGTGATCATATTGAATGGCTAGGAGACTGGCTCAAAGGGCCCGAATGCCTACTCCAGCACCTATTTTTCTATGTTTCTATATTTTACTGTGGCCCTGGTTTGGACTCGCCTAATATTGGGAAGTTTTTTCCTAATCTCAGCCTCAGTCTCAGGCTTCTAGAACTCAGTGAAATATCATGATGGGCCGAATGCCTCAATTCGTGCTCCTTTCCCTTATGATCGTATGATTTATTGACCAGTTTCAATGTTACACTGATGAGACACATTTGCTCTGGGTTATTATTGGGAGCCTTTGTGCACATGTGAGTGCAGTTAGTGGCATCCAGGATTCACGGGAAGCCAGTTAAGCTGGCAACGCACTGTGCCCTGGCTGCTACTTTCTCCTCACCAAAAACAACAATTGATGAACTCTTTCTTATGCAATTTGAGGGCCAGGGTGACCTTTCCTGGTGCTAAAAATGGAAGCGATATGAAATAGATCTGTTGGCATAATCCAGTCGCTAGGAGGCTGATTGTCACAAACACCTTGATGTCATGGGAAAGAGCAACGTAGGCACATGAGTGTGTCTGAAGATTATTGCACAACATCATATTTTCCTTCTGCTCAATTGCTTCAGTAAACCTCAGTCTGTAAATACATTCTGCATCAGATAAGTGAAGGCCACAGTAGGCTGTGGAGGCCCATCAATCGGATTATTTTATAGACAAAGAGTTAGATAGATTCTTAATGTTTCATATGTGATAGGGAGCAGAATTGGGCTATTCGGCACCTATTCCTTCTCCCCAGAGATGCTGCCTTGTCCCAGTGAAAAGACTCCAGCATTTTTCGTGTCTTATCTTCGGTGTAAACTAGCACCAGCAGTTCTACAGTTCTTGATACTATGGGTGTCAGGGTTATGGGGAGACATGTCCTGGAATGGGGTTAGGAAGGAAAGACTACGCAGCCAAGATTGAATGCAGAGTTGAACTTGATGGGCCGACTGACTTATTCTGCTTCCTATCACTTATGAACATGAACTTTATTGAAGGACTCTGGAATGTGCTTACTTGCTATTTCCCTGGAGCTGTCGTTCTAAACTCTTGGCGAGGGGGGATGGTGTGTCACCACCAGTGGAGAGTTCACTGAAATAAATAACTGGTATTTTATACTGTACTGATGCTTTCTGTCAGGACTAACACACCTGTAGTACCCAGTCAGCCCTGATCGCCTGTTAAATATTGATAAAAGAACAAACTTAGTTTCATCGTCTTAATGACTACAGGCCTGTCGCACTGAACCCTCTGTTAGGCATGAAGACACTTGAAAGGCTTGTGCTGGCCAAGCTGAAAAATATCACAAACTCCCTGTGGGACCTTTGCAGTTTGCATATCGGCCAATAGATATCGGTGGATGATGCAGTCAAACCTGGGCCTGCACTTCATTCCTACAGCACCATAGACATCCAGGGGACCTATGCGAGGATCCTGTTTGTGATTGTAGCCTTCGGCATTCAACACCCATTGTGCCTGAGCTACTACACTCCGCAAACTTTCCGAGTTGACTGTGCTGAAACCCCTCTGGTCGTGGATCACACAGCTTCCTGGACAGACAGGAAGCAGATGTGAGGCTGGTGGGGAAAAGCAATCTCGCACCCGACATAAAACTCTGCATAAGAGCACCACCCCCCCCTCTGCAAGGCTGTGTGCTCTCTCCTCTCCTCTACTCTCTCTACACCATACGAATGCACCTCCACAGACACCTCTGTTTGTCAAGCTTCTCAAGTTTGCGGTACGACACCAACCTCTGATTGGACTGAGTCCAGGATGGGGAGGAATCTGTCTACAGAAAGGAAGTGTCACGGCTGGCGTCTGGTGCCGTAGCAACAACCTTGAGCTCAATGCACTTAAGCAGTTGGGAATTGATTGTATAGACCTTTAGGAGAACTCCCCTCCCCTCCACCCCACTCACCATCAACAACACCACAGTCACATCTGTGGAGTCTTTTAAGTTCTGGGAACCATTTTCTCCAAGGACCTTAAGTGGGGAGCGGCTTAACTCCACAGTCAAAAAGGCACAAACAGAGGATGTAATTCCTGCGGCGCTGAGGAAGCACCAATCTTGCACAGGCAAGATGGTCCAATTCTAACGGCCATCGTAGAGTCTGTTCTCACCTTCTTCCATCATGTCTGGTTTGCTCAGCCACCCAAGCCACGACACCTGGAGGCTGCAGCGAATCGTCCGATCAGCTGAGAAGATTATTGGCTGCAAACCTTCCCTCATTGATGAATGTACAACTGCAAGGGCCAGGAAGTGAGGGGTAAGATCATCTCTGACCCTCTCACCCTGGGCCACAAACTCTTTGAATGTCACTTTCCGCTCTGGAAAGGCGACTCTGGACTGTCAAAGCTGCCACAGCCAGACTCGATAAAAAGTTATTATCCACAAGTAGGTTAATCAAACAGCCTTACTCAACAGCCAAAAATCTGTTAGGCCTCCCTTTGATCTGGTATTTTGTATGGTTCCATGATTGATCAAATGGTTGTTTTATCATTTAATGTGTTTATATGATTATTAATGTTTTAGTGTTTTCTGAGTCGATTCTTAACTTTCACTGTATGTTCATGTTATTTACTGTTGTGGGCGTAGCACCAAGGCAAATCCTTTTATGTGAATTTATTACTTGGCAATAAACTTACTTACTTATTTATTTACTTACTTACATCCATGGTGTTCTGGACCGCATATAGGGATGTTCCTTAACACTTTTGTTTAGACCCCGACTGACAAGTCATGTATAGTGCCAGCAAAAATGGTGTGTACTCAAATAATAAACATTATTAGATGCACGGCCTGATAATGGGAAAAATATCAAGTGTGCTGAGTAAAGGGCCTGTCCCACTTACGTGATTTGTTCGGTGACTGCCGGCCACCCGTCATAGTTCGACAGCAGGTCGCAGCAAATTTTCATCATGTTGAAAATCCAGTGCCGACCAGAAAATGGTACGACTCTTTGGGCGATACTCAAGACCATACAGGAGTCACCCCACGACATGTCAAACACGTGACGCATGTATGGTCTTGAGTAGTCGCCCAACAGAGTCGTACTTTTTTTGGTCGCCACTGGAATTTCAAATGTTGAACATTTTCGGCGACTTGCTGCGACAATGACGAGTTTGCTTCGTGTTAGCTTGTGCCGGAAAGTTGGCTGAAACATGTCGCTAAATGGCTCAGGGGCCTTAAGGGCTGCAACTGGATAGTAATCAGTACAGTTACGCGATTTGGAGTGATTTCATCCAGAAATCCCTCTTTCCCTACCGCCAGGTTTTAGATTGCTCGGTGCTTAAAAAACACAATCAGCTAAGCAATACAATTTCTGGTCATGTAAAATTAAATTAATAATAAAATAGAGAAAAAGTTAACAAAGAGAAATAATGAAAGGAAAAGGAACTTGACTTGATCCGCAGTGCCTGAATCTCACATTGGACAACTAATGCGTTGTTGAAAATGAGACGTTTTAGTTTAGTTTAGAGATACCAGCGCGGAAACAGGCTCTTCAGCCCAACAATTCTGCATGACCAGCGATTCCGCACATTAACATTATCTACACACACTCAAGGAAATTTACAATTTACACTTTATCTAATGCAATTTTAACCTACAACCCTGTTACGTCTTTATAGTGTGGGAGGGGAAATCGAAGTTCTTGGAGAAGAAAACGGGGAGAGAGATGTTACAAACTCCATGCAGTCAAACACCCGTAATCAGGATTCGACGCGGGTCTTCTGGCACTGTAAGGCGTAGTAGTTCTACCGCTGCGCTCCGTGTGCCCGCCCTTACACCACATTCAACTGGTTTTCTCATTCAGAGGTGGTTTCTATCAGGGAAACATTCTTCAGTTTGTTGAGGCTGTTCTGCACTGGGACAAATGCACGCACATGGAACTACCTGCTTCTGCTATTTAAAAGATGGACTAGTACCTAAACGTTTATACCCTCTGGATTTCCAACCCCTGTCCCAACTGTTCCAGCTGCCATCATCCCTCCATGTTGGGTTTCCCAAAATCACCTTCCTTACTTAAAAATACTATGTGCGGGGTGAAGGGGAGGATGGAGAAGTTTAAAAAAATGTTTTGCCTCTTAACTTTGGCTAGAAATTATTCATTGCATTGGAAAATGCGCTCTTAAACATGTGTGGTACACATAGACCAATGCATATTTGTGAAGGAAGACCACTGACTGAACTCTTCCAGTGCTCATGGGGTCCAACAAAACCTTGCGTATGTAACAGATACAAAGGACGTATGGCAGAGAGAACTTAAACAAGTGGTAGATCATGGGATCGTTGGTGCGTGAATAGTTTGCAGAGAGAGTTAGACCATCAGTTATCAGGTGCTCTAGGTCTGTATCACTGGGAACTTGGTAAATGGCTGCTCAGAAAGCATCTCTGGTCCACTGCCAGGTAGTTGCATGGGTTGGGGTTAAGGTTGGGAGATCGGGATTTGACAATAGTCAAAGACAATAGCTAATAGGTGAGAGGGAGTACCCATTGGCCCTTCGAGCCAGCACCTCACCATTCAATGTGATCAGGCATGAGTATCCCAATCAGTACCCGTTCTGTTTGCCCCATATCCCTTAACTCCGCTTATCTTTAAGGGCCCTATCTAGCTCTCTCTTGAAGCACCCAGAGAACCTGCCCCCCACAGCCCCTCTGAGGCAGGAGGAATTCAACACTCACCACTCTCTGTGAGAAAAGTGTTTCCTCAGTCTCCGCTCTAATGTAAAAGTGTTTCTTCGTCTCCGTTCTTTGATGTGATGAGAGGTGATGTGGACTTTGCAATATGCTATTGGGTCAGGATTATTAATGTAGGGGACAGTAAGAGCGATTAAATAAAGGAGGGCTTTTATGAGCCTTGAAACTGTCCCTATTTCTTAAAGGAGCAAATCCACAATGCAAGTGGTGCTCTTCCAGCTACTGGTGTTCAATTTTGTAATGTTGGAAAGGTAGTTTGTCAAGCTGGAAAGGGTACAGAGAAGATTTTGAGGATGTGTGCCAGGACCCGTGGGTCTGAGCTAGCTATAGGGTGAGTAGGCTGGACTCGACTCTATTCCATGGAGTGCTAGTGAGGTATGAGGGGTGATCTTATAGAGGTATATAAGAATATGAGAGGTATAGATCAGGTAGATGCACAGAGTTTCTTGCCCAGAGTAAGGTCGAAATAGAGGGGACCCGATGACATAGGTTTAAGGTAAGGTGAAAATGATTTTAATAGGAATCTGAAAGGTAACTTTTTCACACATAAGGGTCGGGTGAACGAGCTGACCAGAGGAGGTAGTTGTGGAGTGGGACTATTTATCCCACACGTTTAATTAATAAACAGTTAGACAGGGATACATGGATTTACGGACAGTTTGGGAAGGATTGGACCAAATGGGGGCAGGTGGTGAACATGTAGCTGGAGACATGTTGGCAGGTGTGGGCTAGTTGGGCCAAATGGTTGATTCCACTCAATGTATCCACTCTCGGACTCTACGGTGTATGTGACTATTGAATGAAATGATGGATGTAAAGGTTTTTAGGCTAATAGGCTAGATAAAATTGTTAGTTGTCACGAGTGTGTCGTGGATGGTTAGTTAGTGTGTGGGGATCGGCTGTGTCAGTGTGACTCGGTGGGCTGAAGGGCTATTTCGTGCTGTTATCTGTAAACTGAAAACTAAACTAAAACTTAAGTAAGCACACGCTGGTGCCCTGTGCTATGATTTATTTTTGGGTTTGTGCAATACTATCCTCTATATG
>CM069137.1:97353457-97415116 GCA_035221665.1 Okamejei kenojei | reverse complement strand
TCAAGATAGACCACAAAATGCTGGAGAGTAACTCAGCGGACAGGGGGGGGGGACAGCATCTCTGGAGAGAAGGGAATGGGTGACATTTTGGGTCGAAAATCTTATCAGACTGAAGAAGGAGTCCCCCGGACCCGAAACGTCACCCATTCTTCTTCGGTGATGATGCTGCCGTCCGGCTGTGCTATCAATGTTTTGATATCTCTTTTCAGTTTCATTCTCAACTCTTCAGATATTGGAGTGCTCTATCTGCATGAACAAGATCCCTTGAATGCAGGGAATGGAGATATGTGTCATGAAATTTTCATCTCAAGAAAGTGTTAACTCTCCCATTGACGTTGCAATGGTATGATTATCACCAAGGTCACACCAAAGTCATTGTCGACCAGAATGTTACAACTGTGACCTAATGATTGTGGTAGCAAAGAGAGAATCAGGTGGGTATCTTTGGCACGTGGCCCACTTTTAGGACTCCCAAAGGCTTTTTAACTAAGGCACAATCCATAATAACGTTCAAGGGTTGAAACATTGAAGGTGGGCACGGGTGGGCAGCGGTAGAGCTATTGCCTCCACAGCGCCAGAGACCCGGGGTCCATCCTGACTAGGGGTGCTGTCTTGTACGAGTTCTGTACGTGTGCTCTCATGGACCGCGTAGTATACTCGAAGGACCTTCATTCCTCCCACACTCCAAAGACGTACAGGTTTGTAGGATTAATTGGCTTGAGGTAATAAAAAATGGTCATTGTCCCTAGTATATGTAGAGTAGTGTTAGTGTGCTGGGATCGCAGGGCTGTACTCACTGGAGTTTAGAAGGATGAGGGGGACACTTTCATTTACAAATAATAGTGAAAGACTTGATAGAGTCATGTGAGTAATGTTTCCCAAGTGAACATCCTAGAACTAAGGTAAAGCCTCAAAATTAAAAATATTCTTTTATAAGGAATAGGAGAGTATATATTCTGCTATCAAATATCCATCAATTTTTTGATCGTATTTGGCTATTTTGTCTCAATCATGGACAAAATATGAGAATAAAGTCAATATCTGATCGAAAGCATTGAATTGCCATTGCCTAAGCATTTCCCATTAAACCTGCTTTGTCCTTATCCTGGTCCGAGCATAACATTTAAATACACAGCTGATCCTCAAGCGTGAGTTGTTACCCATGTTAACCTCATAAAATATATCCCGCATCATTGTACACATGTATCATTGTTCCCGTGTAATGAATGGCATTTGCTTTGAGTGATCTTTTTTAAATTAATGGGTTTTTTTACTATTATTTCCATTATCTAGACATAATACTGAATTTTTCGAACTACATACGTCAGCAAGTCTGGGCAGGTTGTCTATGGATCCTCGGTCAATTTGTGTACATTATTCAACAACCTGGTTCTTCGTGGATCTTATAGCCGCACTTCCATTTGACCTCCTCTATGCATTCAATATCAATGTGGTGAGTGAGTCTATCTTCTGAGGAAATAACGGAAATGCGCAGAGACTGCAGACCATCGTTTAAGTAATACACTAACTGTTAACTCTACCTGTTTGTTTCTTCAGCTGCCCAACGTCTCTTCAGCTGTTCCAACTGGTTAGAGAGGAGATTAACGCAATAGAAAGGAAGGACATTAGTTTGGGATGATGTGGAATTGGTATGGGATGAGCTGCAAAACACTAAGGGGCAGAAAATTGCTAGTGGGTGTTGTGCACAGGCCACCTAACAGTAGCAGTGAAGTTGGGGATGGTATCAAACAGGAAATTAGAAATGCATGCGACGAAGGCAAAACAGTTATAATGGGTGACTTCAATCTACATATAGATTGGGTAAATCAAATTGGCTGGGGTGCTGAGGAAGAGGATTTTTTGGAATGTATGCAGGATAGTTATCTAAATCAACATGTAGAGGAACCAACGATGAGAGCAGGCTATTTTAGACTGGGTTTTGAGTAATGAGGAAGGGGTAGTTAGCCGTACTTGTTGTACGTGCCCCCTTGGGCAACAGTGACCATAATATGGTTGAGTTCTTCAATCGGATGGAGAGTGACATTGTTAATTCAGACACAATGGTTCTGAACTTCAAGAAAGGTAACTTTGAGGGTATGAGACATGAATTGGTGGGTCCAAGATTGACTGGCAATTAATTCTAAAAAGGGTTGACGGTGGATATTACAATGGAAGACATTTAAAGACCTGCATGGATGAACTACAAAAATGATTCATCCCAGTTTGGCAAAGAAATAAATCGGGGAAGGTAGTGCATCCGTGGATAACAAGGGAAATCAGGGATAGTAATCAAAGCAAAGGATGATGCGTACAAAGTAGCCAGAAAAAGCAGCATACCAGAGGACTGGGAAGAAAATTCAGAGACCAGCAGAGGAGGACCAAAGGGCTTAATTAGGAAAGGAAAAATAGATTATGAATGAAAAAACTGGCAGGGAACATAAAAACTGGCTGCAATGTTTTTTTAGATATGTGAAGAGAAAGTGATTAGTTAAAACAAATGTAGGTCCCTTGTAGCCAGAAACAGGTGAATTGATCATGGGGAACAAGGATATGGCGGACCAATTGAATAACTACTTTGGTTCCGTCTTCACTAAGGAAGACATAAATAATCTGCTGGAAATAGCCAGGGGACTGCGGGTCATAGGAGGAATTGAGTGAAATCCAGGTTAGTCGGGAAGTGGTGTTGGGTAAATTGAATAGATTAAAGGCCGATAACTCCCCAGGGCCAGATAGGCTGCATCCCAGAGTACTTAAGGAAGCAGCTCAGGAAATAGTGGATGGATTAGTGATAATCTTTCAAAACTCTTTAGATTCTGGAGTAGTTCCTGAGGATTGGCGGGTAGCAAACGTAACCCCTCTTTTTAAGAAGGGAGGGAGAGAGAAAACGGGTAATTACAGACCTGTTAGTCTAACATCGGTAGTGGGGAAACTGCTAGAGTCAGTTATTAAAGATGAGATAGCAGCACATTTGGAAAGTGGTGAAATCATTGGACAAGGTCAGCATGGATTTACGAAAGGTAAATCATGTCTGACGAATCTTATTGAATTTTTCGAGAATGTAACTAGTAGCGTGGATAAGGGAGAACCACGGATGTGGATGTGGTATATCTGGACTTCCAGAAGGCTTTCGACAAGGTCCCACATAAGAGATTAGTATACAAATTTAAAGCATACGGCATTAGGGGTTCAGTATTGATGTGGATAGAAAACTGGCTGGCAAACAGGAAGCAAAGAGTAGGAGTAAACGGGTCCTTTTCACAATGGCAGGCAGTGACTAGTGGGGTACCGCAGGGCTCAGTGCTGGGACCCCAGCTATTTACAATATACATTAATGATCTGGATGAGGGAGTTGAAGGCAATATCTCCAAGTTTGTGGATGACACTAAACTGGGGGGCAGTGTTAGCTGTGAGGAGGATGCTAGGAGACTGCAAGGTGACTTGGATAGGCTGGGTGAGTGGGCAAATGTTTGGCAGATGCAGTATAATGTGGATAAATGTGAGGTTATCCACTTTGGTGGCAAAAACAGGAAAGCAGACTATTATTTAAATGGTGGCCGATTAGGAAAAGGGGAGATGCAGCGAGACCTGGGTGTCATGGTACACCAGTCATTGAAAGTAGGCATGCAGGTGCAGCACGCAATGAAAAAAGCGAATGGTATATTAGCTTTCATAGCAAAAGGATTTGAGTATAGGAGCAGGGAGGTTCTACTTCAGTTGTACAGGGTCTTGGTGAGACCACACCTGGAGTATTGCGTACAGTTTTTGGTCTCCAAATCTGAGGAAGGACATTTATTGCCATAGATGGAGTGCAGAGAAGGTTCACCAGACTGATTCCTGGGATGTCAGGACTGTCTTATGACGAAAGACTGGATAGACTCAGTTTATACTCTCTAGAATTTAGGAGATTAAGATAGGATCTTATAGAAACTTCCAAAATTCTTAAGGGGTTGGACAGGCTAGATGCAGGAAGATTGTTCCGATGTTAGGGAAGTCCAGGACAAGGGGTCACAGCTTAAGGATAAGGGGGAAATCCTTTAAGACCGAGATGAGAAATACTTTTTTCACACAGAGAGTGGTGAGTCTCTGGAACTCTCTGCCACAGAGGGTAGTTGAGGCCAGTTCATTGGCTATATTTAAGAGGGAGTTAGATGTGGCCTTTGTGGCTAAGGGGATCAGGGGGTATGGAGAGAAGGCAGGTACGGGATACTGAGTTGGATGATCAGCCATGATCATATTGAATGGCGGTGCAGGCTCGAAGGGCCGAATGGCCTACTCCTGCACCTAATTTCTATGTTCTATGTTTCTATGTTTACATTAAGTTGAGAGCCCGACTATATGAGTTCAGCATGGACTAGATTGTGATTAAGCCTGTAAATGACTTGAATGAATGAATAAATTAATAAGTTTATTGGCCAAGTATTCACATACAAGGAATTTGCCTTGGTGGTCTACCCATAAGTAACAACATGACATACAGTTACAGTTAGGAATGACACATAAAACATTAAACATTAAATGTTACACATTAAAACATTAAACACATCTTGCACATATTTAAGTGATTTTTTTAATGATTTCCTTTGCACTTTCTTTCATGGGTGCAAAGACTAGTGTTGGATACAAAATAAAGGGCAGGAAGAGGTTAAGTGGTCCACTAAGTCTGACGAATAATTTGTGGTTAACCTATGATGAGCGTTTGCTGGCACTGGGCCTGTACTCGCTGGAGTTTAGAAGAATGAGAGGGAACCTCATTGAAACATACAGAATGATGAAAGACTTGGGTAGAGTGGGAGAGGATGTTTCCACTAATGGGAGGAGTTTAGGACTTGAGGACCTCAGAATTAAGGGACTGTGGTGTTAGCCTATACACGGGCCACTTACGGTCGAACCCTCGTCAGGAGTTACGAGGGCGGGCACATGACGTCATTGGCTGGAGGGAGTGTCCTGGTACTTAAGGTTATCTCACCTCGAGACCTGAGTAGTCAACAGGTTCAGCAACAATGTTAATATAGCTAGCGCACCAACCTAACGTGTCAAACCTGAAGAAACGGACAGTTTGAACCGGCCTGACGTCTCACCTTTATTCACCATGTTTGGTGCCGCTACAGGACGTTCTTTTAGGAAAGATATGAGGAGCAATTTCTTTAGAGGGTGGTGAATCTGTAGAATTCTTTGCCTGTGGGGGTCAAGTCAATGGATATTTTTAAGGCAGAGATTGATTTAGATTCTTGATTAGTACAGGTGTCAGAGGTTATGGGGAGAATGGGGTTAGGAGGGAGAGATAGATCAGCCATGATTGAATGGCGGAATCAACTTGATGGGCCGAATGGCCTAATTCTACTCCTGTCATGTATGACATGACCTAATGGCCTTATAAGTGATTTTTCAGATGCATAGTTCTAACGAAAGAATATACTGTGTGACTGAACTTCCAGATCAGTCTTTTCGATTCATTACTGTATTATTACCCAGTTTGGTCTCTTCACTCTTAACGCCTTCGGGGACAAATTGTATTTAACCCTGGGAATTGGGCATAGACTGAAGAAGATGAAAGACGGAACTTAACCATCCTTGTGCCTGGGCTCTATATCCATGCACTTTGCTGCATTCCGCTGTTGAAACCAACTGAGTCGATACAGATCTGAATTAAACATGCCAAGCTTCTAAGTAGTGTAGGAAGGAACTGCAGATGCTGGTTTAAACCGAAGATAGACCCAAAAAGCTGGAGTAACTCAGCATCTTTGGAGAAAAAGGAATAGGTGATGTTTCTGAAAAAGAGTCTCGACCAGAGATGCTGCCTGTCACACTGAGCTACTCCATCTTTTTCTGTCTATCTTCGGTTTTCTATGCTTATCTGCCTTGGTGGCATAGCATGTTGTGGACCCCGCAGGGGTTCGGAGTGGGTTTATTTGGGGATACAGAACAGGCAGTGGTTCCAGTGAGGTGAAAATCAGCAGCTGCCTCAGTGGAATATATTTTGTCTTTAATCAGATGGCAAACTGACAACTGCTAGAGGGACATAAACAAAGGCTGCTGGCGTATTGCATTGCACGATCAGCCGTGCTTGCTTATTTTTGATCAGTTATTTTTGAGTTACAGCTCACAGATTGCATTGGTTATTCCAAAATATTTTAAGTATGTAATAGTCTAGATACATCTGCCTGCTTCCCTCATGTGGATTGTTGAACAATTGGCTTTGAACAATTACTTCTGACACGAGAAATCTTCTTCGCAGATCTGTGGGATTCTGGATGACTTGTTTCCATTGTATTTCCATGCAGGTGGTTGATGAAGCCTGTGGGTGGTGTGATGAGGTTTGAGGGCCACAATTGAGCTTAACCTTTGGAGCCAAGAATTCACTGGTTCACTTGGCGAGATGAGAATAGTCACATCCTAACATGAAATTGCCCTTGTTGCAAGCACATCACCGAGAGAGCAATAATGCACTCAGTCCAGATATAGCCAGCTAGGTGCTGCTGTAACATAAAGGCAAAATCAACTTCCATTGTTTAGTTTAGTTTAGTTTAGAGATACGATACGGAAACAGCCCTTCGACCCACCGAGTCCGTGCCGATTAGTGAACCCTGTACACTAACACTATCCCTGCACACACTAGGGCAGAACGGTGGCACAGCGGTAGAGTTGCTGCCTTACAGCACATGCAGTGCCGGAGACCCAGGTTCGATCCCGACTACGGGTGCTGTCTATACGGCCCTTGGGTACGTTCTCCCCATGGTACGTACAACCTGCGTGGTTTTTCTTCATGGGTCTTCGGTTTCCTCCCATACTTCAAGGATGTACAGGTTTGTAGGTTAATTGGCTTGGTGTATGTGTAAATTGTCCCCAGTGTATGTTAATGTACGATACTGTTAATGTGCGGGGATTGCTGGTCGGCGCGGACTCGGTGGGCCGAAGGGCCTGTTTCCACACTGTATCTCTAAACTAAACTAAACTAAACACTAGGGACATTTTACAATTACACCAAACGATTTAACCTACAAACTTGTACGTCTTTGGAGTGTGGGAAGAAACCGGATATCCCGGAGGAAACCCACGTAAGACATAGGGAGAACGTACAAACTCCGTACAGACAGCACCCACATTCAGGATGGAATCCATTTCTCAAGCGCTGTAAGGCAGCAACTCTACCGCTGCGCCACCATGCCACCCATTTAATAATTGGCTGAATAACTTGGTGACATAAATATATTATTTTTAATTTATTAGGCAGTAGACAATTTTTTTTTTTCAAATTTATGTAATTATATAATCAAGCAATCCAGCATCTTTTCTTTACATTCGTCCAATCTTATTAAAATTTCTTGGGCAAAGAAATATCTGACAATTAATCTCTTCAATTTACGAAAGTATTTTTCTATTTTATTTTTGTGGAAATATGCCTCATATTGAACTTAGTATGTCAACGCCTAAAGACCCATTGATGTTATTTACTGAAGACAGGAAGATTTTTTTAAAGTTACTGGTTCATGGATGATAAAAGGTAAAAATAGGTAAAAATTAAAGGAATAGCCGCTGATCAAAATGGAAACTTTTCTAATGTGCGATTTAATGAATTTCAATCTAGGCATGAGCCAGTAATAGTTCCACTTCATTTAATGAATTTCAATCTAGCCATGAACCAGTAATAGTTCCACTTCTTCCATGAAAAAGTGCATTTATTTAGAATATCAGATTTAAGTAGTGTATTTTCCATCCCCATATGTAAAGGGCTTCCAGGAATTTATAGACACAGCACAACCGTTGGAAGCAGATTTAGAAGGAGCTCGCATTAATAGCTTTCATACCCTCAGAATCTGCTTATGTGTTTCAACAGAAACAAGTTACTTTTGAAGTTTAATCATAAATAAGGTCATAAATGATAGGAGCAGAATTAGGCCATTCGGCCCATCAAATCTGCTCTGCCATTCAATCATGGCGGATCTATCTCTCCCTCCTAACCCCATTCTCCTGCCTTCTCCCCATAACCCTGACACCCATTACTAATCAAGAATCTATCTATCTCTGCCTTAAAAATATCAATTGACTTGGCCTCCACTGCCTTCTGTGCAAAATAATTTTACAGTTTGGTATGGGTGTCAGGAGATATGGGGAGAAGGCAGGAGAATGGGCTTAAGGGGGAGATATAGATCAACCATGATTGAATGATTGAATGGCAGACCTCATGGGCCAAATGGCCTAATTCTGCTCCTATCACTTATGACCTTATGACTTTGTGCGTGGTTGCTGCAGAAAGCACAAAGGGGGAGAGGGGAAGATGTGATTGGTGATGGGTTCCCATTGGAGCTGACAAAACCACGTTGGTGGGTTTGGAATCCTGCATGGACCACGCATAGTATTTCCTCCAGTGCAGACCACAGCTGTAGCTCGGTCTTCAGCCTTACCTGCCTGGACTTGCAGGTAATTTGTGGCAACCGTCAATAAATACTAACCTTGTGGGACTATGCCCACTGTGACTGTGGTCACATTTAAAAATAAGACACTTGCTCGTTTATTACCATCAACTATGTGTTGAGCTGAAAGATACTTGTTGAAATTTGACCAATTTCCCTCCTGGAATAAATAAAGTTCTATGTATGTAATTCGTATCGTATCGTATCTAATTGAGATTTATTTCCACAGTATTTTGGTGTTCACCTGCTAAAGACGGTGCGTTTACTGCGACTATTGCGGCTGCTCCAGAAACTGGACCGCTACTCCCAATACAGCGCTGTTGTGCTCACGCTCCTCATGTCCATGTTTGCTCTGATCGCCCACTGGATGGCTTGCATCTGGTACTTCATTGGGCAGAAGGAAATTGAAGTCAATGATCTGTCCACCTGGGAGATTGGTGAGTAGTAGCACTTGCGCAGTTTGGATTAGATTGCCAGTGTGCAAGGCAACGCCGGTATTCTGCCCTGGATTTACTGAGGTCGATGTCAACCATAGCCTAGACCCTCTTGATTTCTTTGGTGTTGTTTCTAATCATAAATGGTAGAAGGTGGTATATTAAATTTCCACTTCATAAATGGAAAAATGTTCCCAATGTTGGGCGAGTCCAGAACCAGGGGCCACGGCCTTAGAATAAAGGGGAAGTTATTTAAGACTGAGGTGAGGAAAAACGTTTTCACCCAGAGAGTTGTGTATTTGAGGAATTCCCTGCCACAGGGGGCAGTGGAGGCCAAGTCACTGGATGGATTTAAGAAAGATTTAGATAGAGCTCTAGGGGCTAGTGGAATCAAGGGATATGGGGAGAAGGCAGGCATGGTTTATTGATAGGGGATGATCAGCCATGATCACAATGAATGGCTGTGCTGGCGTGAAGGGCCGAATGGCCTCCTCCTGCACTTATTTTCTATGTTTCTATATAAAAACAACACAACGATCAACTGACATACCATGAGGTATTATTTTCAACAATGTATGGTATTACAAACAATACACTCTCATAAATGTCACAGGAGGCAATTTGTTCATGGTTATCCATTTAATTGATGTAAAGGATGACAGACACAAAATGCTGGAATAATTCAGCAGGACAGGCAGCATCTCTGGAGAGAAGGAATGGGCAATGTTTTGGGTCGAGACCCTTCTTCATTGATGTAAATATATTAGTTTGATATAAATTCCATTCTTCTTCTTCTTGCGCATGGCGTGCACAGCCTAAAGTTGTGGGACAACTTGTTCTATTTGATCTTATTTGATTGTGCACACCGGGTTTGATTGCATTCCTCGAAACAGGGCGGACCACGTGAAGGTTGCAATCTTCCGCCCCAGGTAAATTCCATTGAAAAGATGGTGTGGAAGAAATTAACAGAGGGAAAATGAAGGAAAAACAAGAGACTTTGAGGTTTGCTTCCAGAGGCTTTATTGATATCATGGAGAGATGGCAGCAGTTAACTGCTCACCAGTTCCCTGTCTTTACATCAGAATTAGCCAACAGTTATACTGTGCTTTTATTTTTTGTTAGCTACAACTATATGAAAATATACTTTGTCCTGTTATTGCTATCTACTACATGGGTACCAATTATTTAATTAGTCATAACACATTTTTTGTTTATGTCAATCTTATTCAATAACAGATGGTTAGTACGTCAAACATAATACAAGGGACATCTTGACATTACTCTATCTCATCTTTCAAGCAGTCCATGCCACTGCCCTCTCTCTGAGCCATTCATAAGCCCCTATTTATTGCAACAATTCTGCGCCACTAGAGATAGTATATTGTAACTTCCCACAGAGAGAAACAGGCTTCCTTATCTCAGTCCTAATGTTGTTATGTTTACACTCACTATTCACCATTCCACACATTCGCAGACAAGAGGCAATGCGTCTAAAATCATATTTTGCTCATTCTCATGATCCTCTTCTGCACCTGGTTAACGAGAGATGTCAATTGCCACCTCCGCACATTCTTTCATTACCTTGTTAAATTCTGATCAAAATTAAGTAAGAAAGGATTTTATTTTTTTCTTCCACAGTTGGTACAGTATGTGGTTAGACAATAATGATCCACGAACTTCTTACGAAGCTGCAGCTGTGCAGTTTATCAGAGCTTCTTGGTTCTAATTTTTCTAATTAAAAAATGCTTGAATTTCTATTTCCCTTAACTTTAAAAAATGTTTAAGCAGCATATTTTGTAGCTTTACCTTGTGTTTTAAAGTTACACAATCCTTTAATTTAATTATGCGCTCCAATGGCAACTCTGTCATGTGGCGATAAATTAATAAACATTCTCTCAGCCTCTATTTCTATCTAAGGTCATCACTCATTTCAACTGTTCAAGTATCTTGGTCTTGTTTTCAATATTTCTCTGCAGTATCATTTAATGTTACATAGAAAATAGGTGCAGGAGGAGGCCATTCGGTTCATTCGAGCCAGCACCGCTTGAATGACAAGTCCCGTGGTTTTAAAAACTATCAAGAAAATATAATAGGGGGTACACAAAAGGCTGGAGAAACTCAGCGGGTTGCAGCAGCATCTAAGGAGCGAAGGAGATAGGCGATGTTTCGGGTCGAGACCCTTCTTCAGACTGGTCAGGGATCAGGGAAACAAGAGATATAGACGGTGATGATGTGGAGAGATAAAGAACAATGAATAAAAGATATGCAAAAAAGTATCGATGATAAAGGGAACAAGCTGTTTGTGGTGTGAAAATGAGAAGCTGGTGCGACAAGGGTGGGGGTGGGAGATAGAGATAGAGGGAATGCCAGGGCCCGAGGGCTGAGGGAGAGGTGAGAAGGGGAGGAGACAGCAAGGGTTAACAGTATTGAAAAAAAATCAATGTTCAAGCCTAGTGGATGCAGACTCCCCAAGCGGAATATGAGGTGCTGTTCCTCCAACTTGCGGTGTTGCTCACTCTGGCCGTGGAGGAGGCCCAGGACCGAGAGGTCGGATACGGAATGGGAGGGGAGTTGAGGTGCTGAGCCACTGGGAGGTCGGGTTGGTTATTGCGGACCGAGCGGAGGTGTTCGGCGAAACGATCACCAAGCCTCCTCTTGGTCTCACCGATATAGATCATCTGGCACCTGGAGCAGCGGATGCAGTAGATGAGGTTGAAGGAGGTGCAGGTGAACCTCTGTCGGACCTGGAAGGACTGCTTGGGTCCCTGAAAGGAGTGGAGGGGGGAGGTGAAGGGACAAGTGTAGCATTTCTTGCGGTTGCAAGGGAAAGTGCCCGGGGAAGGGGTAGAACGGGAGGGAAGGGAAGAATTGACAAGGGAGTTGTGGAGGGAGCGGTCTTTGCGGAAGGCAGACAGGGGGGGAGATGGGAAGATGTGGCGGGTGGAGGGGTCACGTTGGAGGTGGCGAAACTGGCGGAGGACTATGTGTTGTATTTGCTGGCTGGTGGGGTGAAAGGTGAGGACCAGGGGGACTCTGCCCTGTTTGCGAGTGGGGGAATGGGGAGAGAGGGCAGTGTTGCAGGGTATGGAGGAGACCCTGGTGCAAGCCTCATCAGTATTGAGGGAGGGGAATCCCGTTTCTCTGAAGAATGAGGCCATTTGTGATGACCTGGTGTGGAACATCTCAGATGTGGATGTAGACGGAGGAATTGGGAATAGGGGATGGAGTCCTTACAGGAAGCAGGGTGGGGGGAAGAGTAGTCCTGGTAGCTGTGGGAGTCAGTTGGTTTGTAGTGGATGTCAGTCAGGAGTGTATCACCTGCAATGGAGATGGTGAGGTCAAGGAATGGTAGAATGAGGTCAAGAAATGTAATAATCTGCAGGGTCAAGGAAAGAAGTTTTTAAAAAGAGCACAGTTTAGGAAAGATGAATCGCAGTGACTTTTTCATCAGAGGTAATGTAAGCTTTGTCACATACAATACTTACAATACTAAGGATTGTATATAACCCCAATACTTGGAATATGTTTAAATATCAGTAGTGTGCATTTGTGATTAATTGACAATATACTTATAGAAACATATTAAATTCTTAAGGGATTGGACAGGCTAAATGCATGAAAATTGTTCCGGCTGTTGGGGAAGTCCAGAACCAGGGGTCACAGTTTAAGTTTAGGACTGAGATTTGGCACAACTTTTTCACCCAGAGAGTTGTGAATCTGTGGAATTCTCTGCCACAGAAGGCAGTGGAGACCAATTCACTATATGTTTTCAAGAGAGAGTTAGATTGTCTATGTTTTGATGTTATATATTACTGCAATTTATTCTGTAGTTTGTTCTGCCAAGGCCTTTTGTCTGTGGTTTACAAGGGAACTGCCAGACAGGTGCTCTTCTCAGGTCACTGTGTTCAGTGTATCTGAATTTGAAGATTACTGTGGGGGAGTTAGAAATGGCTGGAGCTCAAGTACAGGAAGAGATCTTAATCCTGTTGAGCTGAGAGTCTGGATCTCGATTCTTAGCCTTTTCTGGCCTAACTAGTACTATCTCATTCATCCAAATGCTGTCTCCAAATTGGGAGGGAGAAGGAAGTGAATACAAATAGTTTGGGTTTCTCTTCATATTTAATTTTCTTTTTAGATTTTTAGATTTTAGAGATACTGGCCCTTCAGCCTGCCGAGTCTGCGCTGATCAGCCATCATCCCGTACATTGGCACTATCCTACACACTAGGGACAACTTATAATAGGCAATTAACTACAAACCTGTACGTCTTTGGAGTGTGAGAGGAAGCCGGAGCACGTGGGACACAGGGTCATAGGGAGAAGGTACAAACTCTGTAAAGACAGCTTTTGTGGTCAGAATCGAACCTGGCTCTCTGGCACTTTGAGACAGCAGCTCTATCACTGCACTACCATGCTGCAATGTTCTTTAACTTTTTTTTAGCCAGTTACATTATTTCAATCCATTTCAACTATTTTTACACATCTTTGATCATCAATGATATTTGGAAACAGTTTAGTTTGGTTTAGTTTGGAGACAAAGCACGGAAACAGGCCCTTCGGCCCACCGAGTCTGCACCGACCAGCGACCCCCGCATATTAACACTACCCTACACACACTAGGGATAATTTACACTTACACCGCTAATTAAACCTACATACCTGTATGTCTTTGGAATGTGGGAGGAAACCAAAGATCTTGGGGAAAACCCACGTGGTCACGGGAGAATGTACAAACTCCGTACAGACAGCACCCGTAGTCAGGATGGAACCCGGGTCTCCGGCGCTGCAAGTGCTGTAAGGCAGCAACTCTACCGCTGCACCACTGTGGCCGCCCCATTGAAAAGCCTTTGACTGCACGATCGATCAGAGGGCATCAGTGCGATGTAGAGGGGCGGCCTTTGGACCTGCTATCTGCGATAATGTGACAACGTGCTCTGCTCTGCGGCAGTGAAGTGCCCAGCTCGATTGAACCTAGCAGACCACAAAAGATAGTGTGACTGAGGAGGTATCATGGGGTGGTGAATAAAAGTGACATGTTGTGTCAGGCATGACCTACCCCTTAAATATTGCAATAATACTCTACACCACTGGCAAATATAATTTCAAATGGATTGTCCTTTCTGATCATCCGTGTGTCCTTTGTTTTTTACATTTATACGATACGATAGAACTTTTTTTATCCCTGGAGGGAAATTGATTTTTAATTTTTTTTTTTAAATTAAGGTTTATTTAAATAGGGACAGATACAAAAACGTAGATGCACTTGAAGCAGTCATCTGATGTATGCATCATAGGGTTTTTAGCCAAAGCTAATTCGCAACACTTGTCCCTAGTAGGACTTTTGGTTAAAAATGATAATACAGATTAACATTATTAAAAATAGGAAAAAAAGAAACGGAAATGAGATAGAAAATGGAAAAGAGAAAAAGACATACAGAGAGTGCACAGTGTAAAAACTAAATATGAGAACAAGATTGTTGTTGAATTAGCCACAATTTTGTGTTTCTTTTGAATGTGACATATGTTGGGATACATTTCAAGTGGTCTGGCAGTGAGTTCCATAATTTTGTCCCTTTTACTGAAAAGGCAGTTTGAGCAAAAGATGTTCTGCAGAAGGGGATACTGCAATTGCCTTTTGACGCTGCTCGGGTGGTGGATCTGGTACCACTTTGCAGTCTTGTTATTGTTTTGCACAGCAGCTGGGGAGCAGCGCCATTTAGGCACCTGAAGACCAATTTAACTAAATGTAAGGAAATAAAGTTAGCAAAACTTAGGATCTTATATTTGCTTAGAATTTGACAGTGATGATACCTTATTCTTTTTTTGTCCAGGACTTTCAAGGCTCTGTTATAGAGACACTCTATGGCCTTAATTGATGACTGGTGAGCCATAAGATATATGTGAGAGAATCATAGAATTCATGAAAAGAAAAGCACAGTTAAAAGTCAAACAGTTTCTTATAATCATAAAACAGCCCAAGTTTGCCTTAATGGTTTTACACATTTTCTTAATATGACTTTTAAAGTTCAACTGATTGTCTATAATTATTCCCAGATACTTTACTTCAGGTACTTGTTCAATGAGCTCACCATTGATTTTTATATTGTGGAGGTTTGTTATGGGTAGTTTTTTGATGGAGAAGCAGACAGAGTTTGTCTTTTTAGTGTTTAAACAAGATGAGGCCAGCCAAGATGATATTTTGTCTAAGTTGGCATTTAGTTTCTCAGCCACAAAAGTACAGGTTTTACCAGATGCATATACAACTGTGTCATCTGCATACATCTGTAGACCTATATCTGGGCAACCATCTGGCAAATCATTGATGTAGAGACTGAAGGGTATAGGTCCCAAGACAGTGCCCTGAGGGATCCCTGTTTCAATTTTGAGAAAAGTGGATCTCACACTATTAATTGTAACACATTGTTCACGGCCCTTTAAGCTCAGGTCCCGCACTAGTAGGATGAGGAACAGCTTCTATAACAACACCATCACACTGCTGAACTTGGAGTCCCGCCAATAGATTTCTCCAGTCTCTCCGTCCACATTGTCTGCATTCTGTATCTATTTATATATTGCTATTACTACGAACTGACGCTAAACTGCATTTCGTTGTACCCATACTTGTATCTGTGCAATGACATTAAAGTTAAATTGAAGTGAATGACTCAAACCAGGACAATGACTGTTTTGAAAAATTGAACTTAGTTAGTTTTGAAATTAAGATGTCATGATTTACTGTTTCAAATGCCTTTTTTAGATCTAAAAATACTGCACCAACCACATTTCCTTTATCAAGTGAATGTTTGATATTTTCGGTTAAAAAACAAGTGGCAGATTCTGTAGAATAGTTCTGTCTGAATCCGAATTGCAGGGGATGCAAATAATGCACCACCTTAATGGTCTCAAGGTGGTGCATCAGTTGTTCTGAGACAATCTTCTCCAGGACTTTAGAGAAAACTGGAAGACTAATGGATCTATAGTTAGAGGTCATTTCAGCATCTCCAGGTTTAAAAAGTGGTATTACTTGAGCAGTTTTTCCACCCATCTGGGAATTGTACAGATTTAATGGAGATATTAATAAGATGGGTGAGAGGCTAGATTAGAATGCTACTATATTTCTTAAGAAAAGCTGTGTCTATATTATAAATATCTTTTGAGTAAGCGGTGTTTAGGTCATGTATAGCTTTTAGGACAGCTGTCTGACCAACCTCCCTGAGCTGAAATGAGCTATCTTGATCGTCAGGCATGTCTATTGCTGTTAGGGCAATATCATTCCTGCAGGAGATCTGCCAACAGTCATAAAAACACAAGAGACATGAAACATGACATTAAAGTGATGGGTGGAAAGGATTGTGAATGTGCAATGATTGGGGAGGGGGTTGGGGCTCAGTCTCAGTCTACCCCACAACAAAAGGGGGAGGAGTTGTACAGTTTGATAGCCACGGGGAAGAAGGATCACCTGTGGCATTCTGTGCTGCATCTTGGTGGAACCAGTCTGTTGCTGAAGATACTCCTCAGGTTGACCAGTGGAGGGGGTGAGCTGTATTGTCCAGGATGCTCCGCAGTTTGAAGAGCATCCTCCCCTCCAAGACCACATCCCATGAATCCAACTCCACCCCCAGGACGGAGCCAGCCTTCCTGATGAGTTTGTTGATCCTATTGGCGTCCGCAGCCTTCGCCCTGCTGCCCCAGCACACGGCAGCGAAGAAGATGGCACTGGCTACCACCGAGTAGTAGAACATCTGCAGCACCTCACTGCAAACGTTGAAGGAGCGGAGCCTTCTAAAAAGTACAGCCGGCTATATTTCTTTCTCTATTTCCAGTCCTAATTACTTTATGTAATATGGGCTGCAAATACAGTACAACAAACAATAATAATATTACATGTCCGAAGTAACAAATTAAGAGGCGCGGAAAGGGGTTACTACTCAAGTCAAATTAAATCAAGTTTATTGTCACAGACACAAGTGTAATGAGGTACAGATACAATGATAATCTTACTTGCATCAGCATCACAGGCACATTGACTCCGACCAACACACAAAACAAATTATGCATAAATGGCACATCAGTTACCCCAGCATTTTGTGTCCATCTTCAGTGTAAACCAGCATCTGCCGTTCCTTCCTACACAATGCTCAAAATCCAACTTTCCAAGTGTAGATTCATATCCACATGATCTCAGAGTGATTGTGAATATTTAGCATTGTGAGTTTGAGTCGTGCTGGTTATTCCATCTGAAAGTACTACACAAATCGACATACTGCACTAACAGACCTTGAGGCATATAGAAACATAGAAACATAGAAATTAGGTGCAGGAGTAGGCCATTTGACACTCACCTGGCACACAACTAATTTTAATAGTGTCAGAGCAGGTTAGGAGATTGCAGAAGTTGATCCAGAAATTGAGCCAGGCATCAAATCCAGAATAAATGATCCTCTCTACAGTCTACTATAAAATCTGGAAGAGACCGTAATGATTTTTGTAATTCACCAGGTAGTGCAGCGGTAGAGTTTGTGCCTCACAGCTCTTACAGCACCAGAGATCCGGGTTCGATACCGACTACGGGTGCTGTCTGTTCGGAGTTCGTACGTTCACCCCGTGACCGAGTGGGGTTTCTCCGATATCTTCAGTTTCGTCCCACACCCCAAAGACGTACGGGCTTGTAGGTTAATCGGTTTGGTAAAAATGTAAATTATCCCTAGTGTGCGTAGGGTAGTGTTAATGTGCGGAGATCGCTGGTCGGTGCGGACATAGTGGACCAAAGGGCCTGGTTCCATGCTGTATCTCTAAACTAAATAAACAACCAGCCTTTTTGAAATCTCTGGCCATAAGAGTACTAATCAGATACATACTTTCCTCCTATCCCATGTTTCTGACTGGAAGATCGACACAAAATTCTGGAATAACACAGCGGGACAGGTAGCATCTTTCCTTTGTCACCCATTCCTTCTCTCCAGAGATGCTGTCTGTCCCGCTGAGTTACTCCAGCTTTTTGTATCTATCTTCGGTTTAAACCAGCATCTGCAGTTCTTTCCTACACAGTATTTCAGCTCTCTAGTCAAATATTTCAATTTGCTAATATTATTGCCATCTCCATACTCTAAAAGCAAGAATGACCCGGGTCGATCCTGACTACGGGTACTGTCCGTACGGAGTTTGTACGTTCTCCTCGTGACCTGCGTGGGTTTTCTCTGACATCTTCGGTTTCATCCCACACTCCAAAGACGTACAGGTTTGTAGGTTAATAGGCATGGTAAATGTAAAACAAAATTGTCCCTAGTGTGTGTAGAATAGTGTTAATGTGTGGGGATCGCTGGTCGTCGTGGACCCAGTGGGCCAAAGGGCCTGTTTCCATGCTGTATCTCCAAAAAAAACCTCTCATTGAAGGCAAGTGTCGATGATGAAATTCACCACCGCCTTCAATATACCAGTGCAGCTTCTGATTGCTGGAGAGTCAAGAATCAAAAGTGATTAATTGTCACATGTACTGATACAGAACTATGACATTCTTACTTGCAGCAAATGAGTAGGTTTGTAAATAATGCACTTATTAGATAACATAATAAACAAAAAATAATAATTAACTAAAAAATACAATATTAGTGCAAAACAAATCCCGAAGTCCATATAACCATATAACCATATAACAATTACAGCACGGAAACAGGCCCTCTCGGCCCTTCCAGTCCGTGCCGACCATTTGTTTTCCCCTAGTCCCATCTACCTGCACTCAGACCATACCCCTCCATTCCCTTCACGTCCATATACCTATCCACTTTACTTTTAAATGTTAAAATCGAACCTGCCTCCACCACTTCTGCTGGAAGCTCATTCCACACAGCCACCACCCTCTGAGTAAAGATGTTCCCCCTCACGTTACCACTAAACTTCTGTCCCTTAATTCTCATGTCATGCCCTCTTGTTTGAATCTTCCCTACCCTCAATGGAAAAAGCTTATCCACGTCAACTCTGTCTATCCCTTTCATCATTTTAAAGACCTCAATCAAGTCCCCCCTTAACCTTCTGCGCTCCAAAGAATAAAGACCTAACTTGTTCAACCTTTCTCTGTAACATAGTTGCTGGAGCCCTGGCAACATTCTAGTAAATCTCGTCTGTATTCTCTCTATTTTGTTGACATCCTTCCTATAATTAGGCGACCAAAATTGTACACCATACTCCAGAATTGGTCTTACCAATGCCTTGTACAATTTTAACATTACTTCCCTATTCCTATATTCAATGCTCTGATTTATAAAGGCCAGCACACCAAAGGCTTTCTTTACCACCCTATCGACATGCGATTCCACCTTCAGGGAACTATGCACAGTTATTCCTAGATCCCTCTGTTCCACAGCATTCCTCAATTCCCTACCATTTACCATATACGTCCTATTTTGATTTGTCCTGCCAAGATGTAGCACTTCACACTTAACCGCATTAAACTCCATCTGCCATCTTTCAGCCCACTTTTCCAAATGGCCCAAATCTCTCTGTAGACTTTGAAAATCTACTTCATTATCCACAACACCACCTATCTTAGTATCATCTGCATACTTACTTATCCAATTTTCCACCCCATCATCCAGATCATTGATGTACATGACAAACAACAGTGGACCCAACACAGATCCCTGAGGCACCCCACTGGTCACCGGCTTCCAACCTGACAAACAGCCATCCACCATTACTCTCTGACATCTCCGATTCAGCCACTGTTGAATCCATCTTGCTACTCTGCCATTAACACCCAAAGATTGAACCTTCTTAACCAACCTTCCATGGGGAACCTTGTCAAAGGCCTTACTGAAATCCATACAGATAACATCCATTGCTTTACCATCAAATTCCCTAGTTACCGCTTCAAAAAATTCAAGGTTTGTCAAACATGACCTTCCAGGCACAAATCCATGTTGACTGTTCCTGATCAGACCCTGTTTATCCAGATGCTTTATATATATTATCTCTAAGTATCCTTTCCATTAATTTGCCCACCACTGACGTCAAACTAATAGGACTATAATTGCTAGGTTTATTCTTTGAACCCTTTTTAAACAATGGAACAACATGCGCAGTACGCCAATCCTCCGGCACTATTCCCATTTCTAATGACATTTGAAACCAAATCATTTTTGCCACCAAAGTGGATAACCTCACATTTATCCACATTATACTGCATCTGCCACACATTTGCCCACTCACCCAGCCTATCCAAGTCACCTTGCAGCGTCCTAGCATCCTCATCACAGCTAACACTACCCCCCAGCTTCGTGTCATCCGCAAACTTGGAGATGTTGCATTCAATTCCCTCGTCCAAATCATTAATATATATTGTAAATAGCTGGGGTCCCAGCACTGAGCCTTGCAGTACCCCACTAGTCACTGCCTGCCATTCTGAAAAGGACCCGTTTACTCCTACTCTTTGCTTCCTGTCTGCCAGCCAGTTCTCTATCCACACCAATGCTGAACCCCCAATACCGTGTGCTTTAAGTTTGTATACCAATCTCTTATGTGGGACCTTGTCGAAAGCCTTTTGAAAGTCCAGATATAACACATCCACTGGTTCTCACTTATCCACTCTATTAGTTACATCCTCGCAAAATTCTGTAAGATTCGTCAGACATGATTTACCTTTCATAAATCCATGCTGACTTTGTCCAATGATTTCACCACTTTCCAAATGTGCTGCTATCCCATCTTTAATAACTGACTCTAGCAGTTTCCCCACAACCGATGTTAGACTAACTGGTCTGTAATTCCACGTTTTTTCTCTCCCACCCTTTTTAAAAAGTGGGGTTACATTAGCTACCCTCCAATCCTCAGGAACTACTCCAGAATCTAAAGAGTTTTGAAAAATTATCACTTGACCCCTGATCCCCTGCTATTTCCGGCAGATTAATTATGTCTTCCTTAGTGAAGACAGAACCAAAGTAGTTATTCAATTGGTCTGCCACGTCCTTGTTCCCATGATCAATTCACGTGTTTCTGACTGCAAGGGACCTACATTTGTTTTAACTAACCTTGTTCTCTTCACATATCTATAAAAACTTTTGCAGTCAGTTTTTATATTCCCTGCCAGTTTTCTTTCATAATATTTTCCCTTTCCTAATTAAGCCCTTTGTCCTCCATGCCAGTAGTATGTTCGTTATTTTGACTTTTTTTTTTTAGGAAATCCAAATGTTTGTTTTAGTGTCTTTCAGTGGCTTATGTGGGGTTGGTGGGGGAGAAAAGGGGGAAACTGTTTTTCAGTGACTTCCTAGACGGAGAGTCACTTCTCTGCCTCCCTCGCGGCCTAACAGCTTGGTTTGGAGCGGCCTTTCCTGGAGTCGGGCCCAGAGCTTCAGCAGCCGGCGCAGCTTGGACTTTTCCATTGCGGAGTGGGGCGAACCCTTGCAGGGGGTCACCAGAACGGAGTGCTCCGATCACTGACGTGGTGAATTTGGCATCATGGGGCTGTGGTCTGTGGAGCCTTTAGCCATGGGTGTGGCGTGGATTTACCAACCGGAGCCTGGGATCCCTTGCCAGGGATCGACCGCCAGTCTGCAGCCTATAACATCCAAATGTCGATTCAGGCACTCCAAGCGTGTGTGTGTTCGACTGTCCCGACGTCGGAGTTTGGATCATCCTGACAAGAGACGACCCTCTACATCGGGCCGTCCGTAGAGGCGACTACAGAGGGCTCCAGGCCCTGACCATGGGTGAACAAAGGAGGCCACTTTGTTGCCTTCCACCACAGTGAAGAATGCTGTGGTGGATGTTTATGTTAAATTCTATTGTGTATTGTGTGTTCATTTACCAATTGTATCGATGCTGGGAAATTCATTTCACTATGCCTTAGTTGGTGCATGTGACGAATACATTTGAACTTTGAACTTTGAACTTTGTAAACTTGCATCAAGACGTCCCAACTTTCATATTTTTTGTCTTGAGCAATGGAGATAAGCACGCCAGACCCAGAATGTTGGAGTAACTCAGCGGGACAGGCAGCATCACTGGGGAGGAGAAATGGGAAACGTTTCGGGTCAAGACCCTTCTTCAGACTGATGGTCTCTCCGACAAGGTACACATGCCATATGCCTACTTCACCAGCCTATCTGTTTGTGTTGCCACCTTCAGGGAACCCTGGTTTGAACCCCGGGTCTTATCTGTTTATCTGGGTCTTCTCCCAGGCCAACATTCCCAGTACTGAAGCTCTCATTGTATTCATTTAGCCATGTTTAACCAACCATGTTGCTTGCAACCTCAAAACCAGACTCCTGAAGCCAACACTATCTTCCAGCCAGTCATGGTAATAGATTCCCAGGAAGACAGAGAAAAAAGATTGAAGGGTGTGCTCAAAAACCTAGTGGAAGAAATACAACAACTCCATTGACTGCCAGGAGTCATAGCAACTCCCGGTCGAGATGTGGAAGAGAAAACATATTTGTGAGGTCTGCAGTTCTTTGTCTGCTCTTCCCTGTCTCCAAACAGACTAATGATGCAAGATTTCCTATAATTTTGAAAAATTCATCAAGAACTGCAGGGAACAAAGAGCAATTAAATATCTTTTGGAACAAAATAAAACAATCCTCTTTTTTTAAAGCAGAGATAGATAGATTCTAGATTATTATGGGTGTTACAGGTTATGGGGAGAAAGCAGGAGAATGGGGGCAGGAGGGAGAGATAGATCAGCCATTATTGAATGGCGTAGACTTGATGGGCTGAATGGCCTAATTCTGCTCCTATCACTTATGACCTTATGACCTTATAGTCTGGCTAGTGGCTATTGGTCTGTAACTTTTGTTATATCTAAAGGGCCTGTCCCACTGTACGAGGTAATTCAAGAGTTCCCCCGCGTTCTCCCGAGCCCGTGTAATGTACATAGCGGGAACGTAGGGGCTCGTAGGATAAAAAGGTAATCATTTTTTTCATCACGAGTATTATTTTACTTGTCATTATTTTTCTCAGTGAAAAAACGTCACGAGTTTACCAGATTTCCCTTGTACCTACCCTTACTCGTACGAGCCACTACGTGACATCCACGAGCTCCTACGTACCTGCTACGTACATTATACGAGCTGGAATCAGGGGAGAACTCGGGAGAACTCTTGAATTACCTCATGCAGTGGGATAGGCCCTTTAGTCTTAGTGCCACAGTGATTCCAAGGAAATTTGAAATTATCGTGGAAATATTTTTTCTTGCAATATCAGATTGGTGAGTCCTCAGGGACTTGTAATGATCTTTGCCTAGGGATAGCTGCATGGATGAGGAATTGTAATATTATGCAGGTGCCTAAATGTGATTGCTACAATGTATTAGCTACACATTCTGTTGAATTTTTTTTTTTTCAAAACCCAAATTGCAGGGATCACTCAAAAAGTCAAGCAACATCAGTGGAGGGACCAGTAGAGATATGGGCCTGTATCATTTAGGCGATTTTTCAGCAGACTGCTGGCGACTGGCAAGTTGCTGGCAGTCACCTGAAAAACCGGCAACTGGAATGGTGACTGTCAGAGTGGAACACACACACAAACACAAACACATTGCAGAGGCGAGGGCCAGGGCAGGGTAAGCGGGGGGAGCGCTGTCTGAAATTTACTAGGTACAAAGCCAAGGTGATACAGATACACACCACTATGAACAGGAAGGTTGGCGCTGTAATTAAGACAGCTAGCACAGTGTCCTTTAAAAGAGGGAGAAGTGGGGGGAAGAAGGAGTGGAGACACTTTTAAGAAGCTAGACAATTTTTAATAAGCCAGAGATACAAAGCTGTGAAGTTCGGCGGACATTTAACATTACCAGTCGGTTATCCTTGGTTCCGAAAAACACATGCTTACGTTTTTTTTCCCCCAATGAGCCAATGAAAATGATGGGTCAGCAAAGGCGATTAATTAAAACTACCTATGACTACCTCGACTACCTACAACTACATGGCGACCCCACTACAACTGCACCTACGACTGCAAATAACCATATAACCATATAACCATATAACAATTACAGCACGGAAACAGGCCCTCTCGGCCCTTCCAGTCCGTGCCGACCATTTGTTTCCCCTAGTTCCATCTACCTGCATGAAAATGTATCCATTTTCTCCATGGCGACCAATTTTTGGTGTCAGAAATTTTTTCAACATGTTGAAAAATTTGCGACGACCATACTGAGGCCGCGACTAGTTCCCAGAATGTGGGAACTCCTCGCGACCATGAAGGAGACACACCAGAGACCACCAGCGAACGTGTGGTGACCATGTGACGAGCGCAGAGTCTCCTGCACTCGCTTAAAAAGTCACCTAAGTAGGACAGGCACATTAATGTTTCAGATCGATTGTATTTCATCACAATCTCTTTGTGACCATGTAGCAATAAATGTAGGAAGTGGGCGACATGGTGGCACAGTACCACCATGAGTTGCTGCCTTACAGTGCTTACAGCACCAGAGACCAGATTTTCCCGACCTCGGGTGCTGTCTGTACAGCGTTTGTACATTTTCTCCGTGACCGCATGGGTTTTCTCCGAGATCTTCAGTTTCTGCCCACACTCCAATGACGTTTAGGTTTGATGCTTAATTGGCTTGGTATAAATGTAAAATTGTCCCAGTGTGTGTAGGATAGTGTTAATGTGCAGGGATCACTGGTTGGTGTGGACTCGATGGGCCGAAGGACCAGTTTCCACGCTGTGTTGGTTACATAAACAAAAATGAAAGTAAGTTTAGGAGTGGTTTGATAAGAACTAAATGGCACAGAATTATCTGTAATGTGGATCAATTTGAAAAGTGAAAAGTAAGTTGGAATCTGAACGAAATAAGTCTAAAAGCGACCGCCTAAAAAAGAGAAGTGGAAGCTAATTTTAGTGAACACATGGAGGGAAACGGGAAATAAGGAAAATAAATGTTTGGATGTGTGTGAGGTTGTCATGGTTCCCTGCGTTAAAGCATTTGTTTTGAAATAAAGCGATTCAAAACTCCTTGTGCCTCCAGAAATCTCATCACTCCATAAAATTGCAAAACTTCCCATGTTGCCTTCACTTGTCCTTTGAGAAGAAGATGGAATGATAACCTGGAAAAAAGCATTGATAAACTATTATATACTTTTGTTTCCATGTGTGAGGAAGACCATAACCAGAGAACTTCAATTTAATATGGTCATTGCAGCGTGGAAACAGGCCCTTCGGCCCAACTTGCCCACTCCAGCCAACATGTTCCAGCTGCCCATGTTTGGTCCTTACCCCTCCAAACCTGTCCTCTGCAGTCACCAATAAGTTCAACAGGGAATTGAGAGCAAACTTACCCAAACAGTGTTGATTGCCAGCAAATAGATAAACCAAACAGCATTTTAATGGCGGTTTAGACCAGTTGATGGAGAAGTGAATAAGTGCCTGCAGTGATCGATTCACCTGAGGAAGAACAGGAGACCCAGATGGAGTATCAATGATGACTTTGGCCCTATTTTTCTACTGAGCTATTGTGTCATTCAGTCATGGAGAGCACTGTATCTCAAGATGATGTACAATTTTTAATAATAAGATTAAATGAGAACTTACCAGTTTGAAGTTTGATCTTTATTTTATGAGGAGTTACGAAGAGGGATTACGTGAAGAAGCCCACCAGCCCGCATGTGCATCAATCTTCAAAGCAGCGTTGTGAAATCACAGATAACAGTTGTTGAACTGAATATAGGAAGATTCGAGAAACTACAACTACCAGCTGACCTTTATGAGAGAGGGTTGGGAGCGGAGGGCACGGAATCCCTCATTGTAACTCCTCATAAAATAAAGATCAAACTTCAAACTGGTAAGTTCGCGTTTAATCTTACTATTTTACTTTGCAGTCACGTGAGTGACTACGTGAAGATTTCAAAGCTCTGTGATTTCATGCCATGAGCACGAGTCCACACAACACAACTGCATCAGTTGACAACAGATGAGTGAACATTAATAACGCATTCAGACATGACATAGATTTAAACATGCTGATGCTTTTTAATGAACAAATAATAATAATAATAATAGTAACCCCTCTCACCCGGGAGGAAACTATAAAACAAAACCTAAAATAGAGTCTGGCAATGGGTTTGTTATGAAATGTTTGGAAAGGTACGTTCGTTTGACCATCTTGCAGCTGCTATGATGTGGTCCAGCGGAATGTCCATAACCCTCACTGCTGATGTTGATGCAGCCCTGGTGGAGTGAGATTTGAAAATGTCAGTGTTCATTCCTGTGCAAGCCAGAACCCGTTTTAACTACCTGGAGAAGGTCTGTACTGATACTTTCTTATGAGGTTTTATGTAACTAACAAACGTTGCTAGTTCAGAGCCTCTAAGGCTCTTAGTGACCTTAACGTACTGTTGTAGATGTGTGACCACACACAACCGAAGATCCATGGGGTATGCCAAAGAATCTAGTTTGAGACCTGATGCCCCGGTCTACTCTGCTTGACTAGGTCATAAAACATAAAATGTTATTTTGCCTGCAGATGTACCCATTCTGTACAGTCGCAGCTTATGCAAACCGGCGAAGTAGTGCAAACACAATGTTAATAGAAACATAGAAACATAGAAATTAGGTGCAGGAGCAGGCCATTCGGCCCTTCGAGCCTGCACCGCCATTCAATATGATCTTGGCTGATCATGCAACTCAGTATCCTGTACCTGCCTTCTCTCCATACCCCCTGATCCCTTCAGCCACAAGGGCCACATTTAACTCCCTCTTAAATATGGCCAACAAACTGGCCTCAACTACCTTCTGTGGCAGAAAATTCCACAGATTCACCACTAATATCGCATACCTCCGTGTACCTGGGTCTGGGAAAATTTGTGTTAAAGATATCCTGCATAAATCTGGATATCAGAGGGTGAGATCCGACAGAGTGGGTCCGACCCCTGCAGCAAATATGATGAGAAGGCATGTTTGGCACAGTTAATGGCACTATAACTTAATTTTTTGTCAAAGACCCATTTGAAAATGAACTCCAAGACGTCAGTTATCCGGGCAGTATTATATATCATATTAGCATTTAAACAAAACACCTGATGAGGAAATGTACTGCTTTTTTGGTGCTAACCCTGCAATCTGCAGAGCACGTCCATGGTTCAGTCTGATAACCCGAGCCGCAACAATGGTCTTCTCAGAGTCTGCAAGTCAATTAATTGATTTTATCATGCAGTGGATGGTTTCCCAAGTCACGGGCTGAACCAGCAATTTTTGTGTTTAGAAATAACCATATA
This sequence comes from Okamejei kenojei, assembly GCA_035221665.1. NCBI lineage: Eukaryota > Metazoa > Chordata > Chondrichthyes > Rajiformes > Rajidae > Okamejei > Okamejei kenojei. The sequence continues at coordinate 97,388,066 of CM069137.1, read as the reverse complement.
AGGTTCTACTATCATTCCCAACATCAGCGGGAATCATGGCTACATCGGCCAGTCAGGCACTTCGAAAATGCCTGAAGCGGGATCTTGCTGATTTTTTTGCAAGACCCGCCTGATGAGACAGAATGGAGGAAAGAAATAAAAGAACATTCCTTCCCAGTGTAGCGAGAATGCATCGATCACCACTGCCCTTGGATGTGACTGCCATGGCACATATTTTTGCAACTGGTGATTGAGCCTGGATGCAAATACATTGCTATTCAGTGTTCCATTGAGCCACAATGTCATTAAATACTCTCTGATCCAACATCCATTCCGTGTTGTCATTGATTTTACGTGATGATACACCAGCGCCAAATGAGGTTAGGTAAACTGTCACAGGATACTGACTTGATTGCACCCATGTGATTAACATATGCCACCACCATAGTGTATCAACTTGGAGTTGAGCATGCAGATTTTGCAGATTTGCACAATAAACCTTTAACCCTAGTGTCTATAGCTAGTTGATACCATATAACTGAAGCATTGGTAACTCATGCAAATCCCATCCGCCTCCGTAACTGGAGATGGTATTAGTAATTTTCCATCTTTGAGCACTAGCATCAGTTTGTAATATAACTGAAGATTTACTGACCAAAAGTTATTGGAGCAATGCTGAATACTGTTCATCCACCATTGTGACTTTGATAGCTTCAGCTGGTAATAGCATAGGTCTGTTTAACAATGACATACTTGGTACTTAAGATGCACATGCGGGCTGGTGGGCTCTTCATGTAGTCACTCACGTGACTCCGAAGTAAAATCCATCTCTGACCAGCCAAGTCAAACAGTACTGTTGAACGATTATAGTTCAGATAAATTGCATGTACAGTTGTAGATGCTAGGGTACAGGTGAGTGTGCAAGAGAGTACATGTGCAGCGGCTGTGGCTGCCTAACATCTATAGTATGTTTTCCATTCCTAGAATATGTCTGCCTCCCATCTGAGCATTTGAAGTGAGCCTGGACTTCTTGTTTAAACTGACAAAGTAATGACCAAAGAAAGACACAAAAAGCTGGAGTAACTCAGCGGGACAGGCAGTATCTCTGGAGAGAAGGGATGGGTGGCGTTTCAGGTTGAGACTTATTCAGACTGGTTAGGGATAAGTGAAACGAGAGATATAGACGGTGATGTGGAGAGATATAGACGGTGATGTGGAGAGATATTGAACAATGAGAGGGTGTTGCAGAATTCTCGTTAGAGAGAGGAGGAGAACTTCTTCAAAGTAGACATACCTTGAGAGGATTTTGCAGTGGAGCAGACGAAATGTGTAGGAAGGAACTGTAGATGCTGGTTTAAACCAAAGATAGACACCAAAAGCTGGAGTATGAGTTACTCAGGAGAGGCAGCATCTCTGAGAAACTTACTATTTCTTGCTAATTATTTCTCTCCCTTTTATCTTCTCCAATAACTCCTTCATCTTCCTGAAATTACTGGTTCATGCTGGGGTACATTTGCTATCACCTGTCATTGAAGGCAAAATTCAATTCAATTCAACTTTAATGTCATTGCACAGATACAAGTATGGGTACAACGAAATGCAGTTTAGTGACAGTACAAAGTGATAGCAATATATAGGTAAATACAGATAAATAAATACAGGTGTGGAAATCTATCAGCGGGACTCTGAATTCAGCAGTGCGATGGTGTTATTATAGAAGCTACTCCTCATCCTGCTGGTGCGGGACCTGAGGCTCCTGTACCGCCTCCCCGATGGTAGGAGGACAAACAGTCCATGGTTAGGGTGGGAGGGGTCCTTGATGATCTTCCCAGCCCGTCTCAGACACCGTTTTCGGTGGAGGGCATCCATGGCAGGGAGCGGGGCACCGATGATGTGCTGGGCGGTTTTCACCACCCGTTGTAGTGCCTTCCTGTCTGCTACGGTGCAACTGCTGTACCATACCGTAAAGCAGGTGGTCAGGATGCTTTCGATGGTGCATCGGTAGAAGTTGGTCAGGATCAGGGGGACAGGTGGGCTTTTTTGAGCCTCCTCAGGAAGTAAAGGCGCTGCTGCGCCTTTTTGATCAGCTTGGAGGTGTTGAGGGACCAGGACAGATCCTCCGAGATGTGTACTCCGAGGAATTTGTAGTTGGAGACCCGCTCCACCTCAGTCCCGTTTATATGGATGGGGGTGTGTCTGCCCCCTCTGTTCTTTCTGAAGTCGACAATGATTTCCTTCGTCTTCTGGGAGTTGAGGACGAGGTTATTATTGGCACACCAGGTTGTCAGGTGCTGGACCTCCTCCCTGTAGGCTGACTCATCGTTGTCGCTGATCAGTCCTACCACCGTGGTGTCGTCGGCAAATTTTATGATGGCGTTGGAGCCATACTTAGGGATGCAGTCATGGGTGAAGAGGGAGTAGAGGAGAGGGCTGAGCACACAGCCCTGTGGCACGCCAGTGTTCAGTGTTATAGTGGAGGAGGTGAGGTTGTTGATCCTAACAGACTGTGGTCTGTTAGTGAGGAAGTCCAGTATCCAGTTGCAGAGGGAAGTGGAGATGCCAAGACCGCTGAGTTTGGTGATCAAGCTAGCGGGTATGACAGTGTTAAAGGCGGAGCTGAAGTCAATGAACAGCAACCTGATGTAGGTGTTATTACTGTCCAGGTGGGTCAGGGCAGAGTGTAGGGCCGCCAATATGGCGTCCTCTGTAGACCATAAAACTATTGCGGTGTGAGTCTGGACAGTGTAATTCTGGTGCCATCACATCAAAGCATGTCCTGACTTTGACTGGATGTCCACAAGTCACTACTGTGAATGGAAATCTTCCATTAGATGTTATCCTTTCATATCTTTGAATATGTCATTATCACCAGCCTTACTGAAGTTATTGAAGGCAGACATGGTGTCCAACCTAGGATAGACACAAAAAGCTGGAGCAACTCAGCGGGACAGGAAGCATCTCGAGAGAGAAGGAATAGGTGACCTTTCGGGTGGAGACCCGTTTTCAGACTGAGAGTCAGGGGAAAGGGAAATGAGAGATATAGACGGTGATGTAGAGAGATATAGAACAAACGAATGAAAGAAATGCAAAAAGGTAACGATGATAAACGATGATGAACGTCAAATCTGGGGCCTTTCGATGTGGTTCCCTTCCACAGTGGGCAGTGCACTCACTAAAACAGAGTTAGATCAGGCAGCCAGTGGTTGGGAGAACAATGTAAACATTAAAGCAAATCGAAATTTAGAAAACACTACTTTTCACCGCTGCGGTCAGGTGATTGGCCAAGATGTAGAGTATGGGGAAAATAATTAGTGAGGTCCCCCTACCCATCCCCCTACCCCTTCTTGATAGAAACATAGAAACATAGAAATTAGGTGCAGGAGTAGGCCATTCGGCCCTTCGAGCCTGCACCGCCATTCAATATGATCATGGCTGATCATCCAACTCAGTATCCCGTACCTGCCTTCTCTCCATACCCTCTGATCCCCTTAGCCACAAGGGCCACATCCAACTCACTCTTAAATATAGCCAATGAACTGGCCTCAACTACCCTCTGTGGCAGAGAGTTCCAGAGACTCACCACTCTCTGTGTGAAAAAAGTCTTTCTCATCTCGGTCTTAAAGGATTTCCCCCTTATCCTTAAGCTGTGACCCCTTGTCCTGGACTTCCCCAACATCGGGAACAATCTTCCTGCATCTAGCCTGTCCAACCCCTTAAGAATTTTGTAAGTTTCTATAAGATCCCCTCTCAATCTCCTATATTCCAGAGAGTATACACCAAGTCTATCCAGTCTTTCTTCATAAGACAGTCCTGACATCCCAGGAATCAGTCTGGTGAACCTTCTCTGCACTCCCTCTATGGCAATAATGTCCTTCCTCAGATTTGGAGACCAAAACTGTACGCAATACTCCAGGTGTGGTCTCACCAAGACCCTGTACAACTGAAGTAGAACCTCCCTGCTCCTGTACTCAAATCCTTTTGCTATGAAAGCTAACATAGCATTCGCTTTTTTTCACTGCCTGCTGCACCTGCATGCCTACTTTCAATGACTGGTGTACCATGACACCCAGGTCTCGCTGCATCTCCCCTTTTCCTAATCGGCCACCATTTAAATAATAGTCTGCTTTCCTGTTTTTGCCACCAAAGTGGATAACCTCACATTTATCCACATTATACTGCATCTGCCAAACATTTGCCCACTCACCCAGCCTATCCAAGTCACCTTGCAGTCTCCTAGCATCCTCCTCACAGCTAACACTGCCCCCCAGCTTAGTGTCATCCGCAAACTTGGAGATATTGCCTTCAATTCCCTCATCCAGATCATTAATATATATTGTAAATAGCTGGGGTCCCAGCACTGAGCCCTGCGGTACCCCACTAGTCACTGCCTGCCATTCTGAAAAGGACCCGTTTACTCCTACTCTTTGCTTTCTGTTTGCCAGCCAGTTCTCTATCCACATCAATACTGAACCCCTAATACCGTATGCTTTAAGTTTCTATACTAATCTCTTATGTGGGACCTTGTCGAAAGCCTTCTGGAAAGTCCAGATATACCACATCCACTGGTTCTCCCTTATCCACGCTACTAGTTACATCCTCGAAAAATTCCACAAGATTCGTCAGACATGATTTACCTTTCGTAAATCCATGCTGACTTTGTCCAATGATTTCACCACTTTCCAAATGTGCTGCTATCCCATCTTTAATAACTGACTCTAGCAGTTTCCCCACTACCGATGTTAGACTAACTGGTCTGTAATTCCCCGTTTTCTCTCTCCCTCCCTTCTTAAAAAGAGGGGTTACATTTGCTACCCGCCAATCCTCAGGAACTACTCCAGAATCTAAAGAGTTTTGAAAGATTATCACTAATGCATCCACTATTTCCTGAGCTACTTCCTTAAGTACTCTGGGATGCAGCCTATCTGGCCCTGGGGATTTATCGGCCTTTAATCTATTCAATTTACCCAACACCACTTCCCGACTGACCTGGATTTCACTCAATTCCTCCTTTGACCCACAGTCCCCTGCTATTTCCGGCAGATTATTTATGTCTTCCCTAGTGAAGACGGAACCAAAGTAGTTATTCAATTGGTCCGCCATATCCTTGTTCCCCATGATCAACTCACCTGTTTCTGACTGCAAGGGACCTACATTTGTTTTAACTAACCTCTTCCTCTTCACATATCTAAAAAAACTTTTGCAGTCAGTTTTTATGTTCCCTGCCAGTTTTCTTTCATAATCTATTTTTCCTTTCCTAATTAAGCCCTTTGTCCTCCTCTGCTGGTCTCTGAATTTCTCCCAGTCCTCTGGTATGCTGCTTTTTCTGGCTACTTTGTACGCATCATCCTTTGCTTTGATACTATCCCTGATTTCCCTTGTTATCCACGGATGCACTACCTTCCCCGATTTATTCTTTTGCCAAACTGGGATGAACAATTTTTGTAGTTCATCCATGCAGTCTTTAAATGTCTTCCATTGTATATCCACCGTCAACCCTTTTAGAATTAATTGCCAGTCAATCTTGGCCAATTCACGTCTCATACCCTCAAAGTTACCTTTCTTTAAGTTCAGAACCATTGTTTCTGAATTAACAATGTCACTCTCCATCCTAATGAAGAACTCAACCATATTATGGTCACTCTTGCCCAAGGGGGCATGTACAACAAGACGCTAACTACCCCTTCCTCATTACTCAAAACCCAGTCTAAAATAGCCTGCTCTCTCGTTGGTTCCTCTACATGTTGATTTAGATAACTATCCCCGCATACATTCCAAAAAATCCTCTTCCTCAGCACCCCTGCCAATTTGATTAACCCAATCTATATGTAGATTGAAGTCACCCATTATAACTGTTTTGCCTTTGTCGCACGCATTTCTAATTTCCCGTTTGATACCATCCCCAACTTCTCTGCTACTGTTAGGTGGCCTGTACACAACACCCACCAGCGTTTTCTGCCCCTTAGTGTTTTGTAGCTCTACCCATACCGATTCCACATCCTCCAAGCTAATGTCCTTCCTTTCCATTGCGTTAATCTCCTCTCTAACCAGCAACGCTACCCCACCTCCTTTTCCTTTCTCTCTATCCCTCCTGAATATTGGAATATCCCTGGATGTTCAGCTCCCAGCCTACGTCACCCTGGAGTCATGTCTCCGTGATCCCAACTATATCATAATTCATTAATATCAAGGGACTTCTTAACATCTAGTCCTGTGTATTTGATTCTGAAAATCTGGACTTATCCAGTGACTGCTGTGAAAGGACAGCTGACAACATGGGAAAGTCCATGTGACAGCTTGGAGAGACAGCTGACAGGAGGGAACAGACCCCAATGGGGCCGTCATGGGCTAGCTCCCCATGACAGCAGTCTCCAAAGCTGTTTCAGCCAGTTGGAGACACCCGCTAAATGCTACAAAAAGTAAATTAAAAGAAATACCCCTAGAGCCTGCGAGAGCGGGGGCGCAAGATGGCTCACCGATTGATAACACGGTTACAGACCCAGGAACGGAAACGACCACGGACAAGGAGAGCATGGCACATGAGACATCCACAACAGCTGCGGGACACAAACTTCAGGTGTGCATCTGTGGTTGGGAGAAAAGAACATCAATGATGGGCTTGAAGATCCACCAAGGGAGGAAAAAGTGCTTGAGAGAGCAGAGACATGGGCCTCGCATTGACCAGTACTTCTTACGAAGCAACCAGTCAAATCAGTCGAATGAAGCACAGCGACGGGACACAAACCAAAGTTCGCAGAGCATCAGCACCCATGTCACTGAAGAGGGTGATACAAGCACAGAAATGCCGGTGGAGGAGCCCACACAACAACTAACAAAGACCTCCATTGGAGGGAAAGATCAAAGGGCATAAACCTGGAGTGAAGTGGCCCAAAGCTGTTGAAAAGAAAGAGTGGGAGACGGTCAAACAGTGACCTTATACATATCTTGGAGCAACAAGTGGGCACAGCAGTGGAAAAGCTTGAAAGGATGGGCAAACATAATCTACAGCTATGGAGAAGAACGGTTTGGGGTAAGTAAAGGGAGAGGTGGAAAGAAGTTACCAACACCAATCAAGTCCAGGAGGCAGCAGGAGATCGAGAGGCTAATCAGAGAGAGGAGACAGTTGAAAAAGCAATGGAAAAAAGCAACTGACGCAGAGAGAGAAGGTCTCATGCTACTCCAAGAGGACATCAAGAGCCGATTGGCAACCTTGCGAAAAGCAGAGAACATGAGGAAACTTCGCAAGAATAAAGAACACACAAGAACACGGTTCTACAAAGACCCTTTCAAGTTCATCAAAGACCTCTTCGCAAAGGAAAAAAGTGGAACTTTGAAAACATCAAAACAAGAATTGGAGGAACACCTGGAAAAGGCCCACCAAGACACGAAAAGGCATGAGAAGTTAGTCATCCCACATGACATCCCACCTATTCAACCACCTGAATTCAACATGGACACCAGCCCTCCGAAATGGAAAGAGGTAGAGAACACGGTCCGGCGAGCAAGAGCAGCATCAGCTCCGGGCCAAACGGAGTACCATACAAGCTCTACAAGAATGCACCGGATGTGTTACGCTTTCTATGGAAGCTCATGAGGGTGGTGTGGAAGAAGCAAACAATACCTAAGGTGTGGCGAAGGGCCGGCGGCATACTAATACCTAAAGAAATGGATGCATCAGACATCAGCCAATTCCGGCCAATATGTCTCCTCAACGTCGAGGGGAAAATCTTTTTCAGCATTGTAATCACAAAGGCTATCCACCTATCTGGTAACAAACAAGTACATTGATACATCTGTACAGAAAGCAGGAATTCCAGGTTTTTCGGGCTGCTTGGAGCATACAAGCATGATCTGGCACCAGATCCAAGCAGCTAAGAAGGACAAGAGAGACCTACATGTGATCTTCCTCGATCTGGCCAATGCATTTGGTTCAGTTCCCCATGAACTCCTTGGGAATCTTTTGCCTTTTTCCATGTACCAGAGCTCATCACCACACTGGTCAAGAACTATTTCCAAGACCTGCAGCTGTGCTTCACAACAGCTGAATTCAGTACAACATGGCAGCGCTTGGAAGTAGGCATCATGGCAGGCTGCACAGTCTCACCCTTGGCCTTTACAATGGCCATGGAAGTCATCATCAGGGCCTCAAAATGGGTGGTGGGCGGTGAACGAACCAGAGCTGGGCTCCGTCTGCCACCCATCAGGGCATACATGGACGATATGACAACAATAACCACTACTGCAGCATGCACCAAGCGGCTACTTGGAAAGCTGCAGGAGAACATCAAGTGGGCCCGAATGAAAATCAAACCAAGTAAGTCTCGAAGCATCTCCATAGTTAAGGGGGTGCTTAGAGACACAAGGTTCTGCATCGGTGATGACCTAATACCAACAGTGTCTGAGCAGCCAGTAAAAAGCCTGGGCAGATGGTACAACGCAAGTCTCAAGGACAAAGAGCAGGTGCAACAGCTAAGGCAAGAAATTGTCAACGGCCTGGAGATCATCAATCAGACCCTACTGCCTGGGAAACTGAAGCTCTGGTGCCTACAGTTTGGACTCCTTCCTCGGACAATGTGGCCACTGACCGTTTATGAAGCTCCAATAACAACTGTGGAGAAGATGGAGCGAACCATAACTTCATACGCGAAGAAATGGCTCGGTGTCCCACGATGTCTAACTAACATCGGCCTCTATGGCAAAGGGGTCCTGGAAACTACCTCTCACTAGTCTAACAGAGGAATACAAGTGTTCCAAAGTAAGACTCCAGATGACACTGAGGGACTCTAGAGACAAGACCATCAGTGCTGTTGCGCCGCCCCTAGTAACCGGCCGGAAGTGGACACCATCTGATGCAGTACAGCAAGCTTCATCAGCCCTGAGGCACAAAGACGTCGTGGGGCAAGTGCAGCAGGGAAGAGGAGGCTTTGGCCTTACGACAAGTAAACCAACTTGGCGAAAGGCCACAACATCAGAGCGGAGGACATTGGTGGTTGAGGAGGTGCGGCGACAGGAGGAGGCCGCAAGAAGTGCAAAGGCGGTCTCGCTTGCCAAACAGGGGCAATGGATGCAGTGGGAAGGTGTGGAGCGGAGGAAGATCAGCTGGAAAGAACTATGGGAAATGGAATCAAGCAAGATCAGCTTCATCATCAGAGCGACATACGACGTCCTTCCATCACCAAAGAACCTCAATCAGTGGTACGGCGAGGATCCAACCTGTGCCCTCTGCCCAACTCCAGCGACCCTCAAACACATCATGGTAGGCTGCAAGACCAGCCTCACGCAAGGGAGATACACGTGGAGGCATAATCAGGTATTAAAAAGCCTGGCAACAGCCCTTGAGAACAGGCTGTGTGCGACCAACTCCTTGCCTCCGAGAGCAAGCAACCCCTCCCACTTAAGGGCGACAACCTTTGTCCGAGAAGGACAGAAAACACCGAAACATCCTTCCACTAGATCAGAAGAAGGAAACCTATGCAGGGCCCGTGACTGGAGGATGCTGGCGGACATCGGCCGACAACTAATCTTTCCACCTGAAATTGCTTCGACCAACCTCAGGCCAGATTTGGTGTTCTGGTCCCTTTCACAGAAGACTGCTTACATCATAGAGCTCACAGTTCCATGGGAGAACTCTGTTGTGGAGGCCTATGAGCGTAAGAAGCTGCGCTACACAGAGCTTGCAGCAGAGGCAAGGCAGCGTGGCTGGAACATCAACGTTTATCCAGTTGAAGTGGGATGCAGAGGATTTGTTGCGTCATCTACCATCAGACTGCTGAAGGAGCTTGGAATCCATGGTCAGGCTCTGCAGAAGACCATAAGATCACTCTCAGACGCGGCTGAAAGAAGCAGCTGTTGGATTTGGCTCAAGCGGAAAGACCCATGCTGGGCCCCAAATGCGTCACGGTGAATCTTTGAGGCAGTTTGACACGGGACACACGCTGAGGGCTGATCATCCTGCAGCAGGCCGCCCTTGTGGAGGGTGTATAGTGATAAAAGGCCGAAACACCCAGTGATGCAAGGGTACACTACTGATGATGTGTCCTGTGCCCAGCTGTCCTGAAGGTTACCCAGGCCAAGATATACATATACGTACCGCCCCCCCCCCAGCCCCCCCCCCCCCCCCCCTGATGTTGAGCGTCCACCACTCTCAGCAATCAATGAATGTCGTGAAATGCTCCCCACCTACTGGCACAAGGGACTTCTTAACATCTAGTCCTGTGTATTTGATTCTGTATTTGATTCTGCACGTTCAACCCGTCCACCTTATTACGAATACTCCTTGCATTGAGACACAAAGCCTTCAGGCTTGTCTTTACAACGCACTTACCCCTTATACAATTTTGCTGAAAAGTGGCCCTTTTTGATTTTTGCCCTGGTTTTGTCTGCCTGCCACTTTTACTTTTCACCTTGCTACCTATAATGTTGGCTGCTTTACTGAGGCAGCATTCAATGTAGATGGAGTTGATATAAAGGTGGTCTTTAGCTGGACTGAGTCCCATCTGTCATTTCTTGCTGTGTTGGGCAGAGCAGTTGCAATACTAAGGATGCTTTATATGGTAATCCTGAAGAAAATGGTAAGAATCATCGGAGACATGCCAAATTTCCTTCGCCGTCTGAGGAAGGAGAGGTTTCCATGTGTTTTCTTGCCCATAGCACCAATGAGATTTGACTGGGACAAATTGTTTGTAATACAAGAGTAAGGTGAAGGGGAAAAGATTTAACAGGAGTCTGAGGGGTAACTTTTTCACACAAAAAATGGTGGGTGTACGGAACAAGCTGCCAGAGGAGGTGGTTGAGGCAGGGACTATCGCAATGTAAGAAGCAGTTAGACAGGTACATGGATAGGACAGGTTTGGGGGGTTATGGGCGAAACGTGGGCAGGTGGGACTTGTGTAGCTGGGATGTTGACCGATGTGGGCAAGTTGGGCCAAAGGGCCTGTTTCCACACTGCATCACTCTATAACTCGTATAGTTGGGACATGTTGGCCGGTGTGGGCTAGTTGGGCCGAAGGGCCTGTTTCCACATTGTATCACTCTACAACTCTAAGAACTCTAAGGTGTTGGACATCTCCAAGTTAGCACCTTGCAGACTGGGCATGTTCTCCAATCTGCTTGAAACCGATGGAGATCTCCTTGATTTGGCTGACATTGAGGTTGAAGTTATGTGCTACAAAACTCCCTGTCTCTTTCCTCTACCTCATGTCCTCATTAGTTGAGATCCGGCCCACTACAGTGGTGCCATGTACAAACGTGTAAATAGCATTAGAGCAGTAATTGGCAAACCACTGCTGTGGTAGTGGCTCGCCTTCTGTCTCGGCCCAAATGGACTCTGCTGTGCAACTACTGCAGTGTGGTATTGCTCTGCCCATGGCAGATTGATATCCCTGCAGGAAACATCGAGAGGATTTGCCATTGCGTAAACAAGGATAGCCTGCATGCATGAGTGGACCTGGCTGTGCTGGAGTGCTGGCAAGGTGGCGCAGCAGTAGAGGTACTCCATGGCTGGGTCCACTCCAGCATGGCTCCAGCAGCCTTACAGTGCTTGAAGCACCAGAGACCTAGGTTCGACCCTGACTATGGGTGCTGTCTGTACGGAGTTTGTACTTTCTCCCCGTGAACTGCATGGGTTTTCTCCGAGATCTTCGGTTTCCTCCACACTCCAAAGACGTACAGGTTTGTAGGTTAATTGGCTACCAATTAACCTACAAACGTATGTGTAAATTGTCCCTAGTGTGTGTGGAATAGCATTAATGTGCGGGGATGTGGTGGTGGAGTGTGGTACGGAGCTGTGCTGGAGCGGTCCCGGCTGTGCTGAGAGGACCCGGATGGCAGCCGATGTGAACAAGTAGTGACTGCCGGGAATCAGGGCGGACCGGATAAGGACAGACAAGGACAACCGAAACCAAGGAGCAAGGACAGGCTTGGTGGCTGACTAAGACCCAGTGGCCACTTGCAGCGGCCACTTGGAAGCCCTGAAGACCGGAGAGTGGAGGTGGGAGCCGCTGGTGGTGACAGCTTCGAGGAGTGGCCCAGAAGGAGAGGGACCAGGGTATAAACTCTAGCACCGTCAAGGTCGGCTGCACGGGGTGGCTTCGGGACACAGGGGCGGTCACAGAGTAGCGGGGCGGCTGGTCGCAGGTCGAAGGTCGAAGATCGCAGGTCTCTATCTTTGGAACATTTGTGGACATCTTTAACCTTTCCTTACTCCAGCATCTGCCTTAAGTTCACTATCATCCTGGTGCCACAGAAATACAAGGTTGCATGCCTTAATGACAAGTGATCGGAACTTGGACATCCACCATGAAGTGCTTTGAGAGCTGGTCATAGTACAGATCAATTTTACCCTCCCAGGCAGACTAGCTCCACTGTAATTCACCAACGGCTACAATATTCCAAGGCAGACACCATGGTCCATGCCCTTCATTCATTCTTGAAACATCTGGATAATGACAACACCTACATCAAACTCTTACTTATTGACCGAAGACAGACACAAAAAGCTGGAGTAACTCAGCAGGTCAGACATCATCTCTGGAGAAAAGGAATAGATGACGTTTCGGGTCGAGACCCTTCTCCACAAATACTCCTGGTCCATGCCGATTGGGAGTACATGGCTGGGGACTCCATCTGCTCCAGTTGGGTCCTGCAGTTTGGCACTCATGAAAGCCGACCTGATGCCCACAATGTTGACTATCAGTCCACTGACATCATTCAACTGACCTTCTCTTCACAATGATGCACAGAATGCCTTCAGCCCATTGGGGAGGGATTTCGTTGTTGCCAGTGAGTCTGCCCCATTGCTTTATAACCTGTTGCAGCATGCAATCCTCGCCACAATCAGCAATGTGTGTGTGTGGTTAGTCAGGGGCTCTAGCTTTGTCTGTAATTGTCTCAGCTTCTCTGGCAGTTTTGCAAAGATGATTTTGTCTCAAATAAATAAAAGCCCTGCTGGATTTGGAAATCCATCACTACCACTGCTGATAGGTGCACTTTATAATAGGAATTTGTGAAGTAGATTAATCTATCTTTCTCAACTCCCTGCTGATGAAATCCACCAAGATGAAAACACACAATAGGATATAAAAAATGAAGCAAAATATAAAATTATCTCAAAGGGCAATTACAAAAAAACGAGCATTTGTGTGGTTTCTTCACATGGAAATATATTCTGAAGCATTTGCAGAGGAACAGTAAAATACGACAGAATTAAAGCAGTTCATTTTATATTACATGGAGCGTTGCCCTTAATTGAACAGCCTCATTTACATTGTATCCTCTTTCAGGAATGCTAACCATTTAACTATGATTTGGTTGCAAGAATTAGAAATCTCTGCAAAAAATGATCACTGGGAATCAGAGTGAATTACAGAGAGAAACATAGAAACAAAGAAAATAGGTGCAGAAGTAGGCCATTCGAGCCATCATCCAGAATCAGTACCCTGTTCCTGTTTTCTCCCCATATCCCTTGATTTCATTAAACCTAAGAGCTCTATCTAACTCTCTCTTGAAAACATCCAGTGAATTAGCCTCCACTGCCTTCTGTGGCAGAGAATTCCACAGATTCACAAATCTCTCGGTGTAAGTATTTCCTCATCTCAGTCCTAAATGGCTGACCCCTTATTCTTAAACTATGACCCTTGGTTCTGGACTCCCCCAACACCGGGAACATTTTTCCTGTATCCAGCCTGTCTAATCCCTTAAGAATTTGATATGTTTCGATAAGATCCCCTCTCATCTTTCTAAATGCCAGTGAAAATAATCCCAGTCGATCCATTCTTTCAGTATATGTCAGTCCTGCCATGCCAGGAATTAACCTGGTGAACCTACGCTGCAGTCCCTCAATAGCAAAAATGTCCTTCCTCAAATTAGGAGACCAAAACTTCACACAATACTCCAGGTGCAATCTCACCAGGGACCTGTACAACTGCAGTAGGTCCTCCTTGCTGCTATACTCAAATCTTCTTGTTAAGAAGGCCTACATGCCATTTGCTTTCTTCACTGCCTATGCTTTTATGCTTCCTAACCCATGCAGATTGGTACAATGCAAGGATTTGGATTTGGTGTTGTTTCAAAGATTTCCAATAAGGGGATCGCATATTCACATATCATTTTAATGAATTGGATTGAAACTTCAATGTCCCACTAGTCATTTGATAAATCAGTTTTTCACCTTGCTATATCACAATGTTAAAAATAATGTACATTTGAGCTTTTTGTGAGCAATAATTTGAACTAATTACATAGAAGGATTGCTTTTGTTCATCATTATTTTGGAAGCAGAGCAAATGTTTGCAGATAATATGTCCTACGGAGAGGATTGAGCTCTAATTCATATGCGGCTGACACACCTTATCTTGTTTGAGTGGACTTGTTTCAGTCCCGTGAAGAATTCTACACATCCACTGGAAACAGAAAAGCTTTTTCAAATCTCTTCAAAATCCCAAGAGGAAAACTCTGATGTTTTTGATTCCTTGAACAAAAAACTATTTTTAATAGGAATCTTTAATAAGATGCTGTGCGGTAACCTTTTCACATTAGGTAGTTAAGGCTGGGACAACCCGATGTTTAAGAAACAGTTAGACAGGTACTCAGCTAGGGCAGGTTTGGAGGGACATGAACCAAACAGGCAGGTGGACAGAGTGTAGCTGGGACATGTTGGCCGGTGTGGGCCAGTTGGGCTGAAGTGGCTGTTTATCTGCTGTATCACACTATGACTCTATGACTCTATCTGCATCGTGGTGTTCCTCAAAAGAAGGAAATGGGGAAACATGAGCATTACAAATAAAGCCTCTGGTGTTGGTAATGTCAGAATTGTAAATGGTACCTAAAGGAAGACAGTGGCAAATATAGTTAAATAAAAGAATTCCTAAGAGTAAATTACAATTGAAACCCAAAGTACATGCTATAACACCAGAATAACATGCACCCTAGCCAAAGCCAAAGTACTAATCTAAACTGATTATATAAACTTATGCGAAGGACAATAACTAACTCCAACCACATAAAAACGAATCATGTAGATGCAAGTATATCATTGAGGTTATCAAGTGGGCACCTCCCTTCACTGGTGTTTCGTTGAGTTAGGTCCATGACACCTCGGGAAGGTTCAACAGTAGATTCTGGCATCCCAGAACACCCCCCCTCAATACCTGCTCTCGCCACCTGTGCCATCAGTATCTATTAAAATAAAGGAAACTACAAATGATTAATTCACTCTAACAAATGCTATATACTCGCATCCTGTCTTACACTTATCCTAACCCATCCTTAAACAAAGATTAGCGTCATTGGAGAGGAGAATATGAGCTAAAGAAGGGTCTCAACCCGAAACGTCATCCATTCCTTTTCTCCAGAAATGCTGCCTGTCCTGCTTAGGTGATTTTTTTTAGGCGACCATAGGCAACTAGGCTGTCGCCTCATGGTCACCGGAGTGTCGCTTGTATGGTCGTGAGTAGTCCCCACATTCGCCCATAGAATCTGTGAAGAAGGCTCAAAGACACCTTAAAGTCTTCAGTACTTTTATTAAGCACACGTCATACATAGCCCTGGCTGTACGTTATCTGTCACGAACACCAGAGAGCGAGCTAGGGGCGTGTGGGTTGCAATTATACTAAATGGTGGGGAGAGTGGTTAGCATGGACATCGTTACTATCAATTAAAGGTGTATACACATATCATCTACATCCTTCCTCTACCAAAACAAACAGTGAGTGACAGGGCGACCACGTCTCATGTGCTAGGGTGAGTGCAAACAGTAAAGCACAGGAATACAGGATCACACGTAATCGCCGTAACGGACCGGTGGCCTGACCAGGCGACCAGACCGGGTCCGCACCTCGCCATCACCTCCTTCCCCGACAGGAACAAGCGGGGACGCCGGTCATGGTGGGGGGCTACGGACAGGAGAACTCCTTGGCGACGAAGGCAGCGGGGAGGGAGGCGAAGAGAAGGGCGCGGAAGCCGGAGAAAGCGGGACCGCAGCCGGGAGGCGCTCCGGAGGAGGACGAGGGGAGGCCGGCCCCAGAGGAATGTGCAAAGCACAGGGCCGCGACAGGGGCAGCGGGGGGGCATACGGAGCCGCCGGGGGTGGGAGAGGCTCGTTCACGAGCCGGAGATGCTGGCGGGACCGGCGGTACACCCTTCCGTCGCGGTTGACAAGGTATGAACGAGGGGAACCGGCAGAGCCGACGACCACGGCCAGCCTGGAACGGCCAGAAGAGGACCACATACGGACGACCTGGCCGGGGAGAAGAGGGCAGAGGACACGACAGGACCTGTCGATGATGGCACACGGAAGTCCGGCAAACAGTTGTTCCATGGTCCTCTGGAACACCTCGCTGGCAGAGTTGATCCCAAACGGCATGCGGAGGAAGCGATACCTGCCGAAGGGCGTGCTGAAGGTTGTCAGGTGCGAGGACCGCTCGTCTAGAGGTATCTGCCAGAACGAACTCTTGACATCAAGAACCGAGAACACGGTGGCAGGGCCAACCTGTGCAGCAACATCCTCCACCGTCCGCATGGATAGTGCGGGCGCCTGATGGCCAAGTTCAAGCCCTTGGGGTTGATGCAGATCCGTAATTTCGCTCTTGTCTTTCTTCGCAGCGACAACCATAGTAGAAACCCACTGGGTGGAGTCCGTGACTGGCGCCAGGATGCCCGTGGCCACCATCTCGCGAAGAGCAGACTCGACCTTGCCCCTCATGGCAAAGGACACGCGGTGCGGGGGACGGATGACCGGCGTGATGTCGGGATTGAGGGCAATCTTGTAGCTGCAGGGCAACATCCCCAGCTTCGAGTCGAACCGGTCCGGGAATTCGGCCAGCGGGTTCAGGGGTGCCTCTACCAGGTGGACATCGCTGTGGAAGCTCACCAACCCGAGGTCCTGGCAGGCCTCCATGCCGAGCAGGGGGTCACATTTACCGTCTAGCAGGAAGAAAGAGAGGGGCCGAGTGGTCGACAGCACCTTGCAGTGGAGAGTGCCCCCCCCCCCCCCACAGGAATAAGCACGCCACCCCCATAGGCACGCAAAACAGCACTGTCTGTGGAAACAGGCTCATTATTTCTTATCTTCCTGAACAGGCTTGTTGACATAACATTAGCAGCTGCCCCCGTGTCGACCTTAGCAGAGAAGGCCATGCCATTCACCGTGACTCGGACGGTCGGGTCCGTTATCAGTCCAGCTGCACCTCGCAAGGAAAAACACATCCAGCTCACTCGGAGAAGAGTCAGGGTCAGACGGGGGAAGATCAACATGCTGGAGATGGGAACTAGACGTTGAGTCATCACGTGACAGGTAGCGAGACGGTTTCTGCTGTGGCTGTGCAGGGTTCCCACGGGAACGGCATGCTGCCGAAAAGTGCCCAGCTTGTTGCAAAAGTTACAGGTTTTCCCCAACGCCGGGCACACATTAAAACGGTGTGAGACAAAGTTACAATTTGGACATCGTTGAGGCGGTCTGGAGCCCTGCAGTGGTCTTGCCCTCTGTCGCCGGGAAGCATTGTACTGGGACCAGCGAGACTGGCTGTGTGGACCACAGGGTCAGGTACAGCGGAGGAGACAGCCTCAGCTAAACGAGAGGCATGCAGCGCCTCATGGAATGTCAGATCAGGCTTACGCAGCAGCTCAGAGCGCAGCTTATCATCCCGCAGACCAAAGACTAAAATGTCACGGGTCAAAGTATCGGGGGTCAGGTCATGCAGGTTACATCGGCGAGCCAGCTGGCGCAGCGCGGCCACAAAATTGTCAATAGACTCCGCAGGGTTCTGGCGTCTGGAGAACAGTTTGAAACGCTCTAAGATGTGGTTAGTGGGAAGGTCACACATCGCCGTAAATTTAGCAATCAGGCAATCGGGGTCCTGGACACTCTCACCATGTCCATAGACGAACGACTCCGAACGCTCGAGCGCCTCCGGACCAGCCAGGTTAAGCAGCAGGGAAGCCTTGACAGCGGGGGCCACAGCAGGGTGGGCGATTGCAACATAATGCTCAAAGTCCCGTCGGAACACACTCCAGCGATGAGTGATGTCTGCATCAAAGACTAGGATGTCAGGTTTACGACAGGCAGAAGCCATCACGGAACCAGGAGGGGGTACTGGGTCTAAGAAAATAAAACGCGATAGATCAGAGACGCAGGAAGAAGCACTTCTGACGCCATGTGAAGAAGGCTCAAAGACACCTTAAAGTCTTCAGTACTTTTATTAAGCACACGTCATACATAGCCCTGGCTGTACGTGGTCTGTCACGAACACCAGAGAGCGAGCTAGGGGCGTGTGGGTTGCAATTATACTAAATGGTGGGGGGAGTGGTTAGCATGGACATCGTTACTATCAATTAAAGGTGTACACACATATCATCTACAGAATCGTAGCGATTTTCCGGTCGCCACTTGATTTTGAAATGTTCAAGACTTTTCGGCGACTGTCGGCGACAGTTGGTTGTCACCAGGATGGCGTAGGTTGTCGCCAGGATGACATAGGTTGTCGCCGGTGCTGACTTTGGTGAATTCCATTGGCGACTACCAACCTCAACCTACGTCAACCGGCGACAGGTACCGGCGACTGAATTGTCTTACCTTTTGCGTGTAATCGGTGTGAGTCCAAGTGGGCCTTGTTAGAGTTTACCCAAAATGGGAGAATTCAGTTGTCATACAATTGGTTTGTTAATTACCCGTAGAATATGAGGTGCAGTTCCTCCACTTAGTGTTTGGCCAGCTCTGACAATGGAGGAGGTCCAGGCCAGAGAGGGCAGTGTGGAATGGGAAGGGAGTTAATGTGGTTAGCAACCGAGAGATCCAGTTGGCCTTGGCAGATGGAACGCAAATGTTTGGGGAAACGTTCTCCAAGTCTATGTTTGGTCTCGCGATGACAGGAGGCCACATCGGGAACACCGGATGCAGCAGATGAGGTTCAAAGAGGTGCATGTTTTCTGCCTCATCTGAAAGGAATGTTCGGGGTCCCTGGATGGAGTTGAGGGGGGACGTATAGGACAGATGTTTCATCTCCTGCGGTTGCAGCGGAAATGTACTGGGGAGGGGGTGGTTTAGATGGGAAAGGATGAGTGAACCAAGGATTGCAGAGAGTGTGATCTCTGCGGAAGGTGGAAAGAGATGGAGATGGGAAGATGTGGTTAGTGGTGGGATCATGTTGGAGGTGACGGAAATGTCGGAGGATGATGTATTGGATGCGGTGGCTGGTGGGGTGAAAGGTGAAGAAGGAAGAGGGGAAACATGAGGCCTTTAGTAATGGAAATGTGAGAATTGAAATATTGAAAATGGTACCTGGAGGAAGAGCTTGACAAGGTTAGTTTAATAAGAGAGAACCAGAGAGCAGCAAAGATTAGCCTCATTGGAGAGAAGAATATGAACAATGTGCATGAAGCTGCAACTAAAAGTAGACTAAGTGAACAGGAATATATGGGGTCTATGCCTATTTCCTTCGCTCCATAGATGCTGCCGCATCCCGCTGAGTTTTCTCCAGCACTTTTCTCTGCCTAATATCAGGTTGGATAGGAGATGGGAATATGTTGAGCTAGGCAAGAACAGTGCTGATGACTGTGAGAGCGTGAAAGGATAAGAAGATGTTTGATGAGCCAAGCGTTCAAACAATCAATCATTGAGATGATTTGGGAATTAATATTGTTTGGAGCAGTGCAGGTTAGGGCTACATGTAAATTACACTATACAGTGTGTACTCCTTCGTTCTGACAACAACTAAATGTGGATGCAGATAATTCATGGTACAGCAAAATGGCAAGGTTGCCCATTGACTGAGCAAAAACAAATGACGTTTTCTTAACTAAAACTTTACAAGTACCTCAAGTAGCTACCCAACTCCATCTTGGATACATTGCTTACCAGGTAGGTAATGCTTTATTGATCACAACTACTTTTGATTTAAAGATTGTTTTCTTAATGTATCTGTTGCCCAAAACTTTAAATCTATATCCCTGGTCTTGAACTTTCTGCTGAGAGGAACAGTTTTCCTTTCTCTCCCCTATTTAAACCTTGTTATCAATTTCACCCTCAAGCATTTTTGTTCTAAGAGAATCCTATCTTCAACGGTGTAACCATTATATTGACATTCCTCATTCTGAGAACCTTTCTAATAAGCCCTTTGTGCATCTTGTCCGATAAGGCTGGCACGGTGGTGCAGCGGTAGAGTTGCTCCCTTGCAGCACCAGAGACCCGGGTTTGATCCTGACTACGGGTGCTGTCTGTACGGAGTTTGTACGTTCTCCCAGTGACTGCATGGGTTTTCTCCAAGACCTTTGCTTTCCTCCCACACTCCAAAGACATGCAGGTTTGCAGGTAAATTGGCTTGGTGTACGTGTAAATTGTCCCTCGTGTGTGTAGGATAGCGTTAATGTGCGGGGATCACTGGTCGGTGCAGACTGTTCCTGCGCTGTATCTGTAAACTAAACTAAACTAAGACCTCACATCCTTTCTATCCATGGGTGACCATAGTTATACAGAATATTTCAGTAGCCATTTAATCTTTGTGCAGGTTTAACGTGTGTTATACGCTTGTTTTTACAAATCCCAGGCTGCTAGCTGCTCAATAGTTTACCATCACAAGGGATTGAAACTAGAATCAGATTTGAGGAGATCACGAGGAACGGCTCAAGGAGTAACTGGCCTCCTCCTGCTCCTGATTCTTATGTTTGTGACAGAGAATAAATGTCTCCTCTGTTGAAGAATCAAGAACAAGAGTCAACCTCTGAAAATGTAAACCCTTTAGGAGTGGAATAAGGAAGATAAAAGGGCCAGTTAAGATTCAGAATCCTTTCTCAAAAGCTTTACTGGCTCATGTTCCAGACTTGAGCTCTTTGTGACTGAGCGTTTTGTGATCTAATGGAATGGCTTAATAGATTTGAATTGGTACATGGCCAGTGCCTGATCCTTTATTCCTAATAATCGTCCACAGTGAAGAATTATGTGCCTGAATTATGTTAAAAATGTTCCACTAACTACATCTGGTGAAATGGTTTTATGTGTAACTTTAATCCTGGACAGTAATCGTGCTCAGTAATCTTGAAAAGACAATGTATAATCAGTTGTAAAGTGTATTTATCATCAATGTCGCTAATTAGAACTTCCTGTTGTAAAGTGTATTTGTCATCAAACTTCCTGTTGTAAAGTCAGGGTGCAAAAATACTTATAAGGAGATAGAGTGTGAGACTTAATTTGTTGCAGTTCTATTCAAATTAAAGTGTTTTCCACACGTTAACTGAAGTGCATATTACACAGACCAGTCATGCTCCAGATCTCTTTAGTTCTAGTGTAGTTAAAGATACAGCGTGGAAACAGGCCCTTAGGACCACCGAGTCCACAGCGACTAGTGATCCCTTTTAAACTGAAGCCAATTAACCTACAAACCTGTACGTCGTTGGACTGTGCGAGTAAACCAGAACTCTCAGAGAAATCCCATACAACCCTCCGCCGCTCGAGAAACACGGCCGGCCGCAAGAAACGTCGTCGCTCACTCGCTGGCTCGCAGCCGAGTGGGCTCGGCGTGACAAAGAAGTGGTCGGTGCAGCCCACCCGTCCCCCTCCCCTCCCCGCCCCCCCCCCCCCCGCCCCCCCGCCCCCCCCTCCCGCCTCCCTCCCCCCCCCCCCCGCCCCCCTCTACTCTCTCCCGCCCCTCGCCCCCACAGGCCCCTCTCCCTTCGAGGCAGTCGCAGTAAGGCAGCAGCCTCTCCCGTCTGATTGGAGAGCATACAAGAGGTTCACATATTCAGGGCAAAGTTTGAGGGAAAGTGGGGGGGGGGGGGGGGGGGGAGGCAGAGCGTGCGGGCCGGGGGGGGAGAAATGGCACCAAACGGAGCGGGGCTGGCAAGGAGCCGGTGAGGGAGGACTTTACATGCCCTCAGTCTGGCTCAGAAGTGGGAGGGCAGGCAGGATGTGAGAATGGGTGCGAGCAGTTGTGGGTATTGTTTCTTGGCCTTTTGGCTAAGATCAATCCAAAAAGTTTTTGCACAGTATTGCATATATTTATTACCTGAACTAGACTAAGTGGCCCAGTATCACATGTGAGGGCTGGGCCCCAATGCAATATTCCACCTCTCCACCAATTCCAATATTGCTAGCCAGTGGGGTGGGGTTGGGGGTGCTTTCTGCAGCGCTAACATTTTTGTGGGTCAAAGGGACTGATTTTTCAGAGGGCTAGTATGGAAATCGTGAGCTGAATGGATTCTTGGGCTGGCAGCTCAGTCACTGAGGTGTGGCAGCTCAGTTACTCAAGCCCGGAAGGCTGGCAGCTTAGAAACTCAGGCCTGGTAGGCTAAACAGCTCAAAAACTGCCAGAAATACAGCTGAAAACATGTGACAGACTCTGTGAGAGAGAAGGAGGAGAGGGCGGACAACATATTTTAGACATTTTCATTTTTTTTTTACATATCACAGCAATGAAGGAGGAAAGTCTATCCTTGCGTGGATCTCTGAAGCACTGGTATGGGTGTTGTGGGCTGAAGGAACTGGTTTCCAGAGGGCTAGTATGGATGTTGTGGACTGAATGGATTCTTGGACTTGCAGTTCAGTGAGTCATGGCTGGTGGGCTAGCACTTCAGTCACTTACAGCTGGTGTGGTGGCAGTTCACTCACACCCCTCCTCCCTTCACCCCCCCCAAATCTGCTCCTTGCCATTCCACTCCCCCTACACATTCAATCCATCTCCCCTCAACCTACCTCCCATGTACTCTTAGCAGCTCTCCAAGATCGCAACCATTCCTGCCTATTAGGTACCCATTGTGATTAAGAACATGCACACATGGCAAGTGAAAAAAGGATTTATTAAAGTTTAAAATGTGAATGAGTCTGAAAACATTCCAAGTCCAACCTCACAGCACTCCAAGCAGAGTGGAGGCAGCAAGTCCAACCTCACAGCACTCCAAGCACTCCAACAAAGACACACACACACACACAGGGACATAAACACACAGGGACACACACACACACAAAAGGGCACACACACATACACACACACAAAAACAAAGACACACAAACACACACACAAACACAAAGACAAAGACAACACACACATACACACACACACAAAGACACACACACACACACACACACACACACACACACACACACACACACACACACACACACACACACACACACACACACACACACAGCACCAATACTGAAATGCAAAGTAACTTCAGAAAGTGGTAAGCATACTGAATTCTGTTACTAACCATATACTCTATGTAAGTAGTTTGAAAATAAGATCACAGTTGTGTCTAAACCAAATGATTCAAATGTTTAAAGCCATTCTTAATCGGAAACGCTCCTCTACAGCTGCTGCTACTGCAAAAACATGCTCTAAATAATTTTCAACAAACACACACACACACTCACCATATAAGTAAGCTCTCTTGAATTACTCAAACGGTTCAGGGCGGCATCTCCACTTTGGGCCTTCCGCACTCAGTGCCACCTCTGAACTCTACGGAAATGACGCAATCAGCACTACCTCTCCACTAAGCGGAAGTCACGGAATGAGCGGCAATTTTGCATTAAGTCTTGATCTAATAAAACGTTTGGTTTTTCTTTCCAAAAGCTGTTGCACACACAAGCCACATTTAAAAAGCAAAACACATTTTAAAATAAAGGCACACTTTTCAATTAGCGGCACAGTCACAAGGCACACTTTTCAATTAGCAGCACAGTCAAAAGGCACACTTTTCAATTAGCGGCACAGTCAAAAGGCACACTTTTCAATTAGCGGCACAATCAAAAGGCACACTTTTCAATTAGCGGCACAATCAAAAGGCACACTTTTCAATTAGCGGCACAGTCAAAAGGCACACTTTTCAATTAGTGGCACAGCCAAAATGCACATTTTTCAATTAGCGGCATAGCAAAAAGGCAGTCAAAAGGCACATAAAAACATTTATTCCTTCCAACGACAGTTCCAAATAAACCACATAAATGCACATAAAACCACATTCACAGTTTAGTAGACATGTGTTCAGTGTTCAGTTTATTCACAGCTCAGACTGAGAGTCATGACCTCTCTCTCCCCCATCTTGCAGCGACCGTGTCACATCCACACTTCCGGGTTTTTATAGTCTGTCCCCCTCCCACCAGAAGGGTAGTGGCCTTCATGGTGTGATTGACAGGAGGGAGAATCTCAACATTATTTTAACGTTAATAAGTCTTTTATTTTTCATCGATGGGAAAAATCCTCTTACCCTGACACCTGGAGGGGAACTGAGTAAGATGGCCAAAAATCACAGCCATGTGGTAGCGATCTTTCTAAAATCAATATTCAGTGCAAACAGGAAGTGGTCACGATTTGACTTTTAATTACTTGCCTTTGCATTTTCAAAGCAACTACACTTACCTTTGCATCTTCAAAACAACCACATTTGCCTTTGCATTTTCAAAGCAACCACACTTGCCTTTGCATTTTCAAAGCAACCATTTGCATTTTCAAAGCAACCCATTTGCATTTTCAAAGCAAACCATTTGCATTTTTAAAGCAAACCACGATTTGCTTTTTCAAAGCAAACCACCATTTGCATTTTCAAAGCAAACCACGATTTGCATTTTCAAAGCAAACCACCATTTGCATTTTCAAAACAAACAACCACGCATTTTCAAAGCAAATCACCATTTGCATTTTCAAAGCAAACCGCTTGCAATTTCAAACAAACCTCTTGCATTTTCAAAGAAAAGCTAAACCTTTTGCATTTTCAAAGCAAGCCAAATGTTTTGCATTTTCAAAACAAACCAAACATTTTGCATTTTCAAACCAAACCACCTTTTGCATTTTTAAACCAAACCACCTTTTGCATTTTCAATTTACATTTTCAAACTACATTTTCAAACCACATTAAGGACACTGACAGGTCAGTAAAACCACGCACAGTTTAGCAGATATGTGTTCAGTATTATTCACAACTCAGACAGAGAGCTGTGACCTCTCCCTCTCCCACATCTTGCAGAGAACTGAGGCACCTCCACACTTCCATGTTTTATAGTCCCTCTCCCTCCCACCAGAAGGGGCGTTGCCTTCATGGCGTGATTGACAGGAGAGAGAATCTCAACACTTTTTAAACCTTAATAAGTCTTTTATATTTCATCGATGGGAAAAGTCCTCTTGTCCTGCACAGCGGAGGGGGACTCTGAGTAAGATGGCCAAAAATCACAGCCGTAAGTGGTAGCATTTTTTCTAAAATCAATATGCAGTGGAACAGGAAGTGGTCAAGCTCAGAGTTTTAATTATATAGATAAAGTCTATTTTTAAATTTAAAAAAAATCTGTTCTTATCAGTTTAATATCTGACACGTCCCTTATCTAGGGACCATATATTGAATTGATTTTTGGACCAGGGAGATGGAATAGGGGCTTGCTCCATCCACTCCATGCATCGACCTGGTATTGCAGTGCCTGTGGGAATGGTACACTTCCATTTTGGGAGATTTTCAAAGTTAAAAAGACAATAATTCCTTCACATACTGGCCTGCTGCTGTCTGCCGGCTGCCCTTGCTCACTCTGCGTCTGTGTGTGTGTGTGTTGATGGACCGCTCAAGTAAAATGCTCTGCCTTCGTTTATTTCACCAGTGGATACTTTAAGGGGAAAAGAGGAGGTGCTGCTCGCATTTCAATCCAAATGCAACTGAAACTTACAGGAAGGAGAAAAAGCTCGCAGACAAATCTTCAACAAATTGTTCAAGGTCACAATTGCCGGCTCTGCGAATGAAGTCGAGGTTGGGTTGCCAAATGTCCCGTATTAGCTGGGACATCCCGTATAGTGGCTCAATAGGTTTGTCCCATACGGTTCAAGGGGACTGTCGTGTCGGACCGCCGTGTCTGGCCCCTCCTCGCCCGTCCCGATGTAGTGCAGCCCAGGGAGCGCATCAGCAGCGCCTCGCCCATGGCCCCATTGGTCAACAGCCTGGTCAGCTGTCTGACCTTCAGACCTTCGCTTACCGTCAACACCACCACCCCTCCTTCTCATGGCCGTTCATTGGTTCATGAGTTGGATGGGGCACCAGACTTTGCGCACAAGGTCGCACGAGCCAAAGCTCCTCAGCTGGCCCACAGGCTGGGCTTTGTGTGCCGTCCAGCACCCGGGC
This sequence comes from Okamejei kenojei, assembly GCA_035221665.1. Taxonomy (NCBI): domain Eukaryota; kingdom Metazoa; phylum Chordata; class Chondrichthyes; order Rajiformes; family Rajidae; genus Okamejei; species Okamejei kenojei. Next base: position 97,362,005 of record CM069137.1, on the reverse strand, counting down.
CAATATCATTCAAGTCAGTCAATGAATTGCCGTCGGAAATTTGTCCCTTATTTTGACCTTTTGTCCCATATTTGGGAGTGAGAAAGTTGGCAACCCTTCACACAGGTCACAGGGAAAACATATAGGTGGCACCCATGGTCAGGATCAAACCCGGATTTCTGGCGCTGTAAAGTAGCAACTCTAACGCTGCACGCCCTGCTGCCCTGAGCTCTCAGATCAGGCCTCAGACATGGTTATTGTTGATTGTATGCAAATAAAGAAATATTGACTGTATCCATACAGTTTTGCTACTGTTCACTATTATCAGGGGCAATGATGGATTAATTCCTGCTCTAAAGGAACAGACATAGGGGCCAATCATCCCAGGGTGGTGTTTTTTACTGCCAGTTCACTAGGCCATGCTTATTCAGTACAGCACCCACCAGCACCATGCTGGCTTGCAACCAGAAGTGAGACCTTATCCCTCTTTGATGTTGGGGGCAATTCTTAGCTGCTGAAGGTTCAGAATGTTTAATATAATTGTACTGGAGCTACATGACAATCACACCACAATAATAGAGTTGGCGAACGCAAATATAAATGCTGGCCTTCAGAAACATCACTAAAAGCTTCATGAGGTCTAATTGCCGATCAGCAGGAGTTACTACAACACTGTGCCTCTTTGAATTGGTTCTGTTAGCTTACGCATCCCATCATTGCTAAAGGCTCTTCTCCTCTTCAGCTTCCCATGCACCAGCTGGGATCACGCTGAGCTTCAAAGGAGATTATGTTGCTGTGCCACATAGTTAGTGTTCTAGGACAGTGATCCCAAACTGAATTCCCTGCATGACTTGGATTTTTATTGAAATCTTCTGCTTCATGTCCACTGGAGTCCAATTAGATGCCCAGTTTCTTTCTCTTGAATATGGAATATTCTGTGTGCAATATGAGGACATGAGGATGCATGATTACGGAACGCTACACCAAGGCAACTTTGCCAGCACTTCATCTTAACTTTGCAGGAACTTATTCAGAGGCGTTCCCCCTTCCACATCATCGCCTGCATTTGTTTACCACAAACCTGGTTATTTTCAGGCTAAATCAGTGTCACACCCAATATAGACACAAAAGGCTGGAGTAACTCAGCGGGTCAGTCAGCATCTCTAGGGAGAAGGAATAGGTGACATTTCGGGTCAAGACCCTTCTTCAGACTGAGAGTCATGGGAATGGGAAACGAGAGATATTGACGGTGATGTAGAGAGATATAGAACAAATGAATGAAAATATATCCAAAAAAAGTAAGAATGATAAAGGAAACAGGTCATTGTTAGCTGCGGGCTAGGTGCGAATGAGTATAGGCAATCAGACGCAACAAGACGACTGAAGCTGGTACGACTTTGGTGGATAGAGAGAGGGGGGAATACAAGGGTTACTTGAAGTTAGAGAAATCAATATTCATACCACTGGGCTGTAAGCTGCCCAAGCGAAATATGAGATGCTGCTCCTCCAATTTGCATTTGGCCTCACTCTGGCAATGGAGGAGGCTCAGGACAGAAAGGTCAGTGTGAGAATGGGAAGGGGAATTAAAGTGTTTGGCAAACGGGAGATCAGGTAGGTCCAGGAGGACTGAGCGAAGGTGTTCAACGAAATGTTGGCCAGCATCTGTAGTTCCTTTCCACACAGACACTTAAAGTATGTCCTCAGCAAAATGTTTTCTGAAAAATGCTGGGAATGTATTTGGAAAACCTCAGGGAAGCTAAGGGTTGATTTGCCAACATCAGAGCTAATGCCACATGAGAGTCTATCAGAGTTAATCTTTGAAACTTTTGATAGACTGCATTACATTCCACAGATCCTCTATGCCATGTTCCTGACATTCCCATTGGAAGGCTACCTTCTAATCTAAGGAGGTGTTGGTCTAAATCCAATATTTGCTGGAGAATAATTGACTTATGATTTGTGGACTCATCGGAAATTCAAGGTCATAGCATGTCCAAGGTCCACAGGTCAGTTTATTGTCACGTTTACCAATTCAGGTCCAGTGATATCCGAATTACCATACAGCCAAGACACACAACTACATAAAAGTTTACCTAAACATCCACCACAGTGGATTCCCCACATTCCTCACTGTGATGGAAAGCAATAAAGTCTAATCTTCTTCCCTCATTTTTCTCCCGTGGTCGGGGCAGTCGAACCATCCGTCAGGGCAATCAAAGCCCCCGCATCAGGGTTGTCGAAGCTCCTGCGGCTTCCCCCCACCCACCGCCCCCATTTAAAACAAGCTAAAGAACACTAAAAACATACATTTAACACATACTATTAAAACACAAAGAACAAAGGGACAGACGGACTGTTGAGTATGTGTTAAATGTATGTTTTTTAATGTTCTTTAGCTTGTTTTATATGGGGGGTGGGTGGATGGGGGGAAGCCACTACCTTACAATGAAAACTCAGGGGGGACATTACAAGGCAGGTCCTCAAAGTGAGAGAGGTTTGAGAATGAATATTCAAAGGCAATTCAAAGCTCAAAGTCAATATTGCCGACCTTTTGGAGGTTTTCAGTAAATCAGTCAAATAGTAAGTCTTTCCTGATTATTATGCTTCTGGTATCTGTTCTGGTATCATAAAAAATAAATCAATTTCACTTTCTTCTTCACCTTTATCTTGGAGACCAGTATCTGCACAGTACTCCAACTGTGACCAGGTTTCCAAACACATTTTTCTTTAAAATTTTATTCGTCCTTGAATCATCTTTGAATGATTAAAAAAATATATTTTTGTGGTTTTATTCAAGTAAACCTAGAGGAAAATATTTATAACATCCCCTGTTATTTTACTTTCTTACTAGCCTGGGTCTCAAATTCTTTGCGCTCATTCCAATTTAATGCTCTGTATTCCACATTTAGCAATGTGATCTCCTGAGTATTGGGGAGAGGACATTTCAATCAAAAATTGCTTACTTGAACACTTTCCCACTCTGTGATCAGTGGGGGTGTTGTGAGACGGCTGCCCTACCAGCAGCGTGTTAGTCAATTCTACTTGTTTTGTTTATTTTAGTATGTCCAAATGTTTGTTTTAATGTCTCTCGGTGTGTCTTGTGTGGGGGGTGGTGAGGGGGGGTAAGTGGGGAACAGCTTTCGGTCGCCTCCTCCACGGAGAGGCGACTTTTTCCATGTCGCCTCCCTCGCGGCCTAACACCAAGGATTGCTGTGGCCTTTCCCGGAGACGGGCCCGGATCGTCAGCAGCGGGCTCAGCATGGACATTTCATCGCAGAGCTGGTAAGCCCTCACCGGCGGTTGCGACCAGCGATCCCCGCACATTAACACTACCCTACACACACTAGGGACAATTTACACATACCCCGCCAATCAACCTCCAAACCTGCACGTCTTTGGAGTGTGGGAGGAAACCGAAGATCTCGGAGAAAACCCACGCAGTTCACGGGGAGAACGTAAAAACTCCGTACAGACAGCGCCCGTAGTCGGGATCGAACCTGGGTCTCCGGAGCTGCAAACACTGTACGGCAGCAACTCTACCGCTGCGCCACTGTGCCGCCCAAGTAAATCCAGGATCTCGAAGTGTGCATTGTGAAAAGGACCAGATGACTACACTTGAAATCTACATGTGAGGCCAAGTTTCCTGGATTACTCAAATCATCATTTGAGTCTTTGGGGCAGGCAATTGCAGACCTGCGTTGTCCGACCCTTCTGTCTGAAGAAAGTCCTCGACCCAAAACGTCACCTATTCCTTTTCTCCATTGATGCTGCCTTACCCGCTGCGTTACTCCCAAGTTTTTGTGTACGTCAAAAGTGAAGCTATTTACTTTGTATCAGCTTAAATAATTTTGTATATTTTAATAAGAATTACTTCATGAGTGTTAAATGGTGCTCGAAGGTCAGCATAGGCAGTGGGCCAAATGGCCTGGTTCCATGCTGTGTGACTCCATGGAAACCTTTACTGTTGATCAGGTCTTGCTTTCATCTTTGCCAGCTGTCAACTGCCATCCGGTGCATTTCTGGGCAATGCCTCCACAACATACTGAACTCTTACAGTTAAATCTGCTTTCAATTTATTGAGTCCATAAAGTTATAGAGTCATAGATCTTTATCTTCCATGGCAGCTATTAATATAGTATCTCTAGGTGTGACATTCAATGTGTGAAGAATGCCACCCAATACCAAAATCCATAAAGGAGCTGTCCTACTGCGGCGTCCTAATCCGTGAGTTAAGAAGAGTGTCTTCGACCTTCAAGCTCGAGGGCACTCGCCTGGAAAACCTCGAGCTGGATCGACCGTCCGCGTTGAAACCGCGAGCTGGATCGATTGACCGCACACACACAAACACATCGCAAAGGTGAGGGCCATGGAAAGCGGGGGAGCGCTGTCTGAAATTCAGGCCCGCGATGAAGAGGAAGGTAAAAGACGGTACAGTAAGTCCTTTAGAGAGCAAACAGAGAGAAGGGGAGAGAAGGAGAGAGAAGGAGAGAGAAGGGGAGAGATGGGGGGAGAAGGAGTGGAGACACTTTTAAGAAGTATAACAAAGGTTAGCGGGCATTTAATCGGTTTTCTTTGGTCCTGAAAACTCCAAAGAGCCAATCAAAATGGCTGGTCAGCGAAGGAGATTGCCTACGGCTGCCCTCGACTGCCTGTAACTAAATAGCGACCCCACTCCACTGCACTACGAGTTAAAAAGAACCATGTCGACCGAATTTTACTTGCGGAAAACTTTTCAACATGCTGAAAAATGTTTTGCGACATAGCTGAGGCCGCCAGTATACGGGTACTTCCCTCGAGCATGAATGAGAGTTCCAGTGACCTCATAGGACCTCCTAGGACCTCGTGTCGACCATGCTGCGAGTTTGAGTCGAGGGCAAACTTTTCTAAACTCGCAGATTAGGTCGCCGCAATGGGACAGCCTCTGTAGGAAAACAACGCAATTGTAAATCTCCTAAATTCAGAAGTGATAGGAGCAGAATTAGGCCATTCGGCCCATCAAGTCTAATCCACCAGTGAATCATGGCTGTTCTAACTCTACCTCTCAATTATCCTGCCTTCTCCCCACAACCTCTGACACCCGTACTAATCAAGAGTCTATCTATCACTGCCTTAAATATATCCACTGAATTGTCCTCCACAGCCGTCTGTGACGAAGAATTCCACAGATTCACCACACTCTGACTAAAGACATTCTTCCACCGAGAGCACCACGGACCCACATCTCAAAGAGCAAGGAGGGGCCCATGTCACCAAGAACGAGAAAGAGCCGAGAGCAACTGCCAATAGCGTAGGTGGACCCGCACTGCCGAGAGTGTGGGAGAAAGCAGCAACGAATGGCATGTTGGCCTTCATAACAAGAGGAGTTGAGTATAGGAGCAAAGAGGTCCTTCTGCAGATGTACAGGGCCCTAGTGAGGCCACATCTGGAGTATTGTGTGCAGTTTTGGTCCCCTAATTTGAGGAAGGACATTCTTGCTATTGAGGGAGTGCAGCGAAGGTTTACAGGTTAATCCCCGGGACAGATACAAAAATGGAGTTGGAAAATACATTGAGGTAGGAGCTCAGTAGTGATCGTGATGGATAGCAGAGTGAGCTTGATGGGCCAAATTGCCTGCTCCTCCTCCTACATCCTTCAAATCTATATTTGTGTGTATATATAAATACTTGTATTTCTGTGTTTATTATGTTGGATGCCCTGGAGGAATATCCATTGAGTCTCTTGGAGTGCTGAAGGTAAGCTGAGAAGAGGAATCAGAGCTGCCAAGGAAAGGTACTCTGAGAAGTTGAGGAGCAAGTTCTCAGCTAATGACTCTTCTTCAGTGTGGAAGGGCTTGCAAGAAATCACCAGCTACAAGAGGAAACCCCCCCGCTCCTCGGACAATCATCAGCTGATCAACAACCCAAAAGAATTCTACAGCTGGCTCGATAGACAGAAACTTATCCCCGGTACTGCCTCCCCCACCCACTCCTCCCCAATCACCACTTCACACTCATTTACAGCCAGACTCCAGTCTTGTTCACTACCCACCCCCTCCTTTAGATGAAGGGATTAAAAGTAACATTAGCAAATTTGCAGATGACACAAAGCTGGGTGGCAGTGTGAACTGTGAGGAGGATGCTATGAGGATGCAGGGTGACTTGGATAGGTTGAGTGAGTGGGCAGATGCATGGCAGATGCAGTTTAATGTGGATAAATGTGAGGTTATCTACTTTGATTGGCAAGAAAAAGAAGGCAGATTATTATCTTAATGGTATCAGGTTAGGAGAAGGGGAAGTACAATGAGATCTGGGTGTCCTTGTACATCAGTCACTGAAAGTAAGCATGCAGGTACAGCAGGCAGTGAAGAAAGCTAATGGCATGATGGCCTTCATAACAAGAGGAGTTGAGTATAAGAGCAAAGAGATCTTTCTGCAGTTGTACAGGGCCCCAGTGAGACCACACCTGGAGTATTGTGTTCAGTTTTGGTCTCCAAATTTGAGGAAGGACATTCTTGCTATTGAGGGAGTGCAGCATAAGTTCACCAGGTTAATTCCCTGGATGGCGGGACTGTCATATGTTGAAAGAATGGAACCACTGGGCTTGTATACTCTGAGGTCTAGAAGGTTGCAAGGGGATCTTATTGAAACATATAATATTGTTAAGGGCTTGGACATGCTAGAGGTGGAAACATGTTCCCGATGTTGGGGGAGTCCGGAACCACGGGCCACGGTTTAAGAATAAATGGGAAGGCCATTTAGAAAGATGAGGAAAAAAAATCACCCAGAGAGTTGTGAATCTGTGGAATTCTCTGCCTCAGAAGGCAGTGGAGGCCGATTCTCTGGATGCTTTAGTGAGAGTTAGAGCTCTTAAAGATAGCGGAGTCGAGGGATATGGGGAGAAGGCAGGAACAAGGAACTGATTGTGGATGATCAGCCATGATCACATTGAATGGCGGTGCTGGCTCAAAGGGTCAAATGGTCTATTAGAAACATAGAAACATAGAAAATAGATGCAGGAGGAGGCCATTCGGCCCTTCGAGCCAACACTGCCATTCATTGTGATCATGGCTGATCGTCCCCTACCAATAACCTGTGCCTGCCTTCTCCCCATATCCCTTGACTCCACTACCCCCTAGAGTTCTATTTAACTCGCTCCTAAATCCATCCAGTGACTTGGTCTCCACTGCCCTCTGTGGCAGGGAATTCCATAAATTCACAACTCTCTAGGTGAAAAAGTTTTTCTCTTACCTCAGTCCTAAATGACCTCCCCTTTATTCTAAGACTGTGGCCCCTGGTTCTGGACTCGCCCAACATTGGGACCATTTTTCTTACAGCTAGCTTGTCTAGACCGTTTAGAATTTTATATGTTTCTATAAGATATCCCCTCATCCTTCTAAACTCCAGTGAATACAAGCCTAGTCTTTTCAATCGTTCCTCATATGACAGTCCCGTCATCCCAGGGATCAATCTCGTGAACCTACGCAGCACTGCCTCAATCACAAGGATGTCCTTCCTCAAATTAGGAGACCAAAACTGTATACAATACTCCAGATGCGATCTCACCAGAGCCCTATACAATTGCAGAAGAACCTCTTTACTCCTATACTGAAATCCTCTTGTTATGAAGGCCAACATTCCATTAGCTTTCTTCACTACCTGCTGTACCTGCACGCCAACGTTCAGTGACTGGTGTACAAGGACGCCCAGGTCTCGCTGCACCTGCGCCTTACCTAACCTAACCCCATTGAGATAATTCCTGCACCTATTGTCTATTGTCTATTGACCTTGTTGCCCAACATCAGTCTAGCCAATTCTCCATCACCAACAATAACAATTGAGGAGGTGGAAAAGCTATTCAGGAGACAGAAAATCTGGAAATCTCCAGGACCGGACAATGTTTCCCCCTCTACCCTCAAGCTCTGTGCCGAACAACTGGCACCAGTCTGCACAGACATTATCAACCAGTCCCTGCAAACCTGTACTGTCCCTCCCTTACTTCAAAGTCTCCACTATTGTCCCTATACCCAAAAAGACAAGGGCTACTGTATTTATGACTACAGGCCTGTAGCACTGACCTCTGTAATCATGAAGACCCTTGTAAGACTTGTGCTGGCCCACATGAACAATATCACGAACCCCCTGCCGAACCCCTTGCAGTTTGCATACCGGGCCAATAGATCAGTGGATGACACAGTCAACCTGGGCCTGCACTTCATCCTCCAGCACCTAGACCACCAGGGGACCTATGCAAGGATTTTGTTTGTTGATTTTAGCTCTGCATTCAACACCATTGTGCCAGAGCTACTACACTCCAATCTTCCCGAGTTGACTGTGCCTGAACCTCTCTGTCAGTGGATCACCAGCTTCCTGACAGACAGGAAGCAGCATGTGAGGCTGGGAAAGCACATCTCAGACCCGCTGATCCTCAGCATAGGAGCACTGCAAGGCTGCGTACTCTCCCCTCTCCTTTACTCTCTCTACACCAATGACTGCACCTCCACAGACTCCTCTGTCAAGCTTCTCAAGTTTGCAGATGACACAACCCTGATTGGACTGATCCAGGATGGGGATGAATCTGCCTACAGACAGGA